>JAVSCE010003518.1:0-68247 GCA_032199065.1 Smutsia gigantea | reverse complement strand
ATATATGAAGATTAAGTATGATCCAAACCTGCAGAAAATACAGAAAGAAGCCTTACTTGTAGCTATTTTCCTTTATTTCCTTCAATCCTCCATTAAATCCCAGTTTCATGAAATATTTTGGGCATATTAAACTTGAACAGCTTAAAGTTATGTAATTAATTGCATTCAGCTTTAGTTACAATAGAAAATTGATCAGAGCCTGCCAGCTTAGCACCTGGCAGCTCTCAGGGACACAATAGTGATGGCAGGCAGGTGGTTACAATAATTAGGTTGTTCTTTCTTCCCCCTTCAAGTATCACATGGTCAAAACCTGAGGGTCAGGAAGGCTGCATTTGGCCCCAGGGTATTATTTTTGATAACAGAGTTCTTTTGAAAAAACTAAGCTGTGGCAAATAGGCCAGTAGATAAGGTTAGGGTGAGGAAAGCACAAGCCTGGACTAGTTATGCTGAGGCAGGATCAGGGAAGAGCATCTGGCATCCTGACATGAATTCTGGAAGAAGAGAGAGACTGCTGGACTGATGTTCATTCTATCTCTAACCTTTTGAATTTCCAGGTTACTCCTAACCAGCATTTGTGAGAGAAAGGATGAAGATCCAAAGGTAGGCATACAATCTGAATTGATAGGCAATGTTCTTAGTGGTCATAGCATAGATTTGAAGTTGGGTAGTCTTTTTGTTTGCCTGCTTTATTTTCCTCTGGACTTTATTCTTATTACCTGTAAGAATTCAGACAAATTACATTACTTTACTAGGCCTCAGTTTCCTCATCTGCAAGATACAAAGGGATAATATGTCTGTTGTGCCCACTAAATGAGAAAAATGCATAAACATTGAGCACAATATCTGTTATACATTGAATTGATCCATTAGTGTTAACCTGTTTTATCTGTATTGTATACAAATGAGGAAACAGTTCAGTAATATACATTTTGAGCAGGGATGATTGACAATGAATAAACTTCAAAATAATAAGCATTAAAGTCATCTTCACCTCTATAATAGTAACAGCCACAACATGAATATGAATTGTGTGCCAGGGAAATTAAATCCCATGCAAGCTTTAATATATGTCATCCTTAACCTTTAGGTAAATATTAATAACCCCATTTAATAGATGCAGAACTGAGGCACAGAAAGATTGTTACTTTCCTGAGGTTTATACCTATTTTTAGCCAGAAAACGAGGGAGACTAGTTAGAACTGAGGTGTACTGATTCTGTCTCCTTTAAACATTGTGCATTTCTAACTTTTTAAACCCTGGGGGAAATATTCTCAAGTTCTTTGTTGCAACATTAAGGAACGTTTATGTTGTAGTGTCAGGTTATCCTAGCCTAGCTTTTGTATTTTAATTCAGATTGACCTCAGAAGCAATCAGTATGGTATAGAAAATGTGTTCAGAGCATATTCAGAAACTACCAGGGCAAGTTATTATTATTATTATTATTATTGTTATTGTTATTTATATTTATTACATTTTTTATTAGCTTTTCCCTATTTTTGTCTTTGTGCTTTAAAACATACTCATGACATTGTCCCGAAATCTGTATTGAGGTCAGGATTCAGAGATAGGAGGGAAAGTTTTATAGGTCTGTGATATTAAATCAGAAATCAGAACATTGCTAAGGGATATTAGAAATAACTGCTATAAAGACGCTCACTCTATCTAGAGCATCTGATAAATTAGCTTTTTCTTTACTGGAGACAGATGTTTTCCAACTGCCATAGGAGAGAAAAAAACCTTGCTTGGAAGGCACACAAACAGGAAAAAATACAGCTTGTTTATTTTTAAATGGTTTCAAGTCCTTTTGGAGCTGTCTTCCAATCAATAGAATGACTAAAAAATCCTATGGTCTCATCTTCCAGGTTTTATGTTTCCCATTTATTTAACCAAAATAATAAAAACTATATGTGGTCTCTTCAGTCATTTCCAAATGAGGCTGGCATCTTTAGTTTATCTCCAAATAGCTTGGACTGCAAATCTCATTTTACAACTGTCTTTAGTATAACCCACTGCCAGGTAGATAGCCAGACATCACCTTTGATTTCCTTATCAATGAAAATAAGACTCCTTGGTTTGAAAGTCTTGGGTTATGATCATGAAAATTTGTGTTTTATTAGCACGTGGGAAGCCACAGTGAGACATGGGCAACCTTCACAATTTGAGTTCCTTCACTCTTACATCCATCCTCTCAACCTGAGATGTAACAATTTCCGGAGATCAATACCTTTCAGTGAGAATATGCTGAAATTAAAATCTGTGGTGAGGCTTCACCCAACACTTTTATGAAATCTGCCCTGAAGAGCAGCTTGAATATTGAAGCCCCAATCAGATGGCTTTGTAATGCCTTTATTCTCTTGAAATCCCAAGATTGACAGGAAATAGGCTTCTGATTTCTGCAAAGAGCAGCCCGCTTTCTAGTATTCCATGGGAGTCCCTACTTACTCGTAATTCTGCCAGCATTAGGCATGTGATATGTACAGGGTAGTGCAATGCTGTCTTATGCAGGAGTTGCTTTCAAATTCAACTTGTAACATGTAAATTGTATAAATTGTTCTTCAAAGTGATGTAAATGGCTCTTTATTGAATATGGATGCTATGCATACCAGATCTGTTGTGGCTATACTCATGCCAGGTTAGAGATGGGCATTAGGGCTCATCAGTTAAAAAGTCTTACCCAGAGGAGTTTTCAGGGTTAGTAAAGTTTATTCTTTCTTCCCTTCCATGAAAGGTGAAGTCATTGGGTTGCACAGAGGGTCATGTCCTATGAAAAGTACACCATTGAACCCTGGAATCATACTCTTAGATGAAATAGCCTAAATCTGAAGGGACCTCAGGAATTTGCAACCAAATTATTTTTTCCATTCCTTTTCCATTTGCAGATTCCTTCTCTTTCTTTTAGAAAGTAAGCACCTTCGATTTCATGTAATTTAAGTAAATGTATGCCATAATTTGGTGTACACATTTTGTATCAAGAGAGGGCATTTTAGACTAACAGTACTAAGGAGGGAGTCCTGGGGCTTGAATGGGGAATATCTGCATCTTCAAACTGAGCCAAGCAGATCCCGTCGGTAAGGGAGAAGTCCCAAAGTGGGAAAGGGCCTGGTGATTGTTCAATCACCTATTCATTCAACAAGCAGTTCTGAGTGCCTCCCACACTACAAGCATTGTTCAATTTGCTGGGAACAGAAATGAGAAGGGTACAAATTCTGACCTCAAGGAACTCACAGTCTTGTCTGGAGGAGGAAGAGGTTAGTAGCTAGCAAGTAAGCCATGAATACAAGGCACCTAGGGGGAAGACAGATAGATGGTGAAAGTAGGCAGCTGGGGGGTGGTAGAGGAGCCCCTTGAGATCCGTGGGTTTTGGTTCTCTGCAGCAGAAGTCAGCAAACAGCCCTGTAGACCAAATCTAGCCCATTACTTGTTTTTGTAAATAAAGATTTATTGGAACACAGCCACACTCATTTGTTTAAGTATCAACTATGAGCAGCTTTTTTTTTCAGACCCCCTTTATATTTTTATTTTTTATTTTTTATTTTGCTATTATTAATGTACAGTTACATGAGCAACATTATGGTTATTAGACTCCCCCTATTATCAGGTCCCCACCACATACCCCATTACAGTCACTGTCAATCAGCATAGTAAGATGCTATAGAATCACTACTTGTCTTCTCTGTGTTATACTGCCTGCCACATTATGTTTGCTAATCGTAATACCCTTTTTCCCCCTTAACCCTCCCTTCCCACCCATCTTCCCCAGTCCCTTTCCCTTTGGTAACTGTTAGTCCATTCTTGGGTTCTGTGAGTTTGCTGCTGTTTTGTTCCTTCAGTTTTTTCTTTGTTCTTATACTCCACATATGAGTCAAATCATTTGATACTTGTCTTTCTCTGCCTGGCTTATTTCACTCAGCATAATACCCTCTAGCTCCATCCATATTGTTGCAAATGGTAGGATTTGTTTTCTTCTTATGGCTGAATAATATTCCATTGTGTATATGTACCACATCTTCTTTATCCATTCATCTACTGATGGGCACTTAGGTTGCTTCCATTTCTTGGCTATTGTAAATAGTGCTGCGATAAACATAGGGGTGCATATGTCTTTTTCAAACTCGGCTGCTACATTCTTAGGGTAAATTCCTAGGAGTGGATTCCTGGGTCAGATTGAGCAGCTGTTTTTATGACAAGGACAGAGCTAAATAATGGCAGCAGGGGTTTTATGGCTCACAGAGAAGAAATTCTTTACTCTTTGACCTTTTCCAGAAAATGTTTGTTAGATTCCCTTTAATACATAACCTTGAAGTTCCCTTTAACACACAGCCTTGAACAACAGCTGCACCCAAGTGTAGCTAAATTCCTTATAGTCTATAGCAGTTTCTAAGTTCAGTTTCTGTTTCTCAGAAGTCTCAAGGCCACCATCCTGCTCACCAAAGCTCTAAATTCCTGTATAAGCAGCCCTCCTCGCCGCTGCCGCTGCTGCTCTCTCTCTTTCGAGACAGCCACTCTGCCTCTTTGTCTTACAGGGAATAAAACCACGCTGACAGAGTTCTCGTGTCCTTCTTTGTGAGCGAGTGAGCCGGGTAGCTAAAAAAACCCTTTCAATGTTTGCCCATCACTGCTCTAGAGGCAGTTGATGCCTCATAATACTTTTGATTGATAAGGTGTCAGAACAGAGGGTTTTAACTTGAGTTTTCTACCTTTAACTTCAATGCCAACGGTTCCTCAACTTTTCTCTGCATATGTTTCTAAATGGACTGGACTAGTCCATTCACATTAGGACTGTAATTTTTCCAACTTGAACCAGTAAAAGCTAAGTTTATTTTCTCCTTCCCCTGTGGCTCTGAATTATGGAGTCTTATCAATATTCTGACTATTAAATTACCTCAGTTAAGTATTTTCTACTCATTCTTTGGAAATCCCTTTAACTATGCGTGTACAAATCTGACATAGTGAAATTCTGAAAACACTCCAAGAGGAATATTTTGAGCCTAGTCAAGAATCAAAAAAGGAAATATAATATACTCTTGCCTGAATAATTATGATATCTGAAAAACCTAAAGTGCTTTATAGTGAGCTCTGTGTCCAGACTCAGAATGAGGAATGACAAAATTTTTAGATAAATTGGTTTGTGAAATATTTATGTGCACTTTAGTGGCAGAGACAGGAGGTAATCTGTTTTGTATTGAATCAGCTTGGACTGAAAAAAAAGCTCAACATTAATGGGATTTTTTTAAAGCCACTTTTAAATTCATGTTGGCAAAAGACAAATAGTCAAGACTTTTAATTTCTATAAACTTAATGGCTAGAGAACAAATAAAGCTTTATTAACTTAAATAAAAGTAGCTTTTCTTTCAAGGGCATAGCAGTTTTTCTCTCTGTGTAATCTTCTGAAGGACTGCTCTTGTCTATGTATTGATCAGCCGTTTCCAGTGTGTTTTGTTGGATTTTAACTAAGTACTCTTGATTTTAGAAAATAAATGAATGAAAAATACAGGATGACTGCAGCTTGACACCAGTGGGCAAGACTTTGATCTGGGAGTTAGCCAATGAGCATCTTCATACCAGTTGTGCTGTGGTCTTGCTGTTGAACCTTGGACAGACTACATAACCATGTGAGATTCCCTTAGTTAGTTACTAAAGTGAAAGTGTGAACAAAAGCAGTTGCAAGGAATATAAGAATTGTACCACCAGCCTTGTTGCTTTCACCATGGCAGACATTGCTAGTTGATCCCTGCACCTTCTTTCTCCACCTACCCAATCTCAAAATTTTTCTCAGTTTAGTACTCTGAGTAGCTAATATCAAGGGGTAGGAGCTGTTATATCAAATTAAACTTTTCTACAGGAAACAAGTAAGTGATCTCTGGGTTCTCTGATGGTATGATTGATGTGTGCAGCTCTAGTTAAACCCTATATCCTCTGCTTGAAACACATAGAACTTTGATGTTCAAAGGATTGTGGTGGATAAAGAAGTTGACCCTCAGGTGTATTAGTGTCTTGGTAAATTTGTTTTTCTTATCATGTAAACTATATTTTCAGATAAATATTTATGTACTTATTGAAGAAAATACTTTCTACTTTTACTTCTTGAAATCCTTATAGATATTTTTCTCTATTCCCAATCTTCTTTACTGGGGTTGGGTGGTGAGTCCTTTGATATCATTTAAGGGAAAATCACAAAGTTATGTCAATATATCAGTAGATGCACCTAGACCTTCCCGAATTCACTAACTGATATGACCCAGAGGTGAAAGTCACAGCCTCCACATTTAAGGAATCAATATAATCTGTCACTTCAGTGCGAAATCTTGAACTTAGCTACAGTGTCAGTGCTATGACACAAGTATTACATGCTTCTCTTCACCAGTGCATGCTTTTCTTTACCAGTGACCTAAATTAAGGAGCATATTTTTGAACTAAAGAGAAAGAAGATTGTCTTCATCTGAAGACATGGTTCCCATCTATGGCTATTAGCATGCATGTTTGCTCATTTTCTTGTTTCATTGTCAACATCCATCTTGGAGGATTGTTGAGATAATTCTGGGTAATGAATTTAAAATCGTGGCCACAGTAAGTGCTCAATAAATGATACTATTTTTGTTGTCGATACCATCATTTCCATCATTTTTTGTGTTTTAAATATATCTTCTGCAACAAATATTAAACTAGCATTATAATTAAGATATAATGGCTTTTTTTGACCCGTGGATCTACTGTTTTCCCTGGCTGGCATTGACACCACTTACTGGTCAAGCTCCATGATACTGAGACAGTTACTAAACTCAGTTTCCTCAGATGTGGAATGGAGAGTGATAGTAGTATCTACTCTTAGGACAATTGGGAAAATTAAATAAGATAAGACAGGTCTCATCATAAAGCACTCAATTAATATTATAATATATGCCATTCTTTTAGATGAGAAAATAAAGGCTAGTAGTATTCCAGTCATCTATAAATTCACATTCTAACCACACTCACCTTCCCTTTTTCTGTTCTCATGCTTGCCTCCTTATGATGGCATTTCCACTACTCCACAGTTGAGACCCTTTGCCTGAAACCTCTTTCATACAAATTAATTTATTTTTTCACTCTTTTAAAAAACTTTTATATCCTAATTGTTGCAGAAGTCTTACCTAGCCTACAGAAAACAAAAAATGTCTTTAAAATAGGGAAAAGGCCCTACACCTAGGTTCTTTTCTGCCTGAAGTGTCCATTATAGCAATACCCTCCAAGAAAAAATATTTTATTTATTTATTTATTTTTTCATAGTGTTGCTCTTTTATCTTTATTTAAAAAAATTTTTTAATGCATTTTTAAAAATAATTTATTTTGGTATCATTAACCAACAATTACATGTGCAATATTATGGTTACAAAACTACCCCCTTCATCAGGTCCCCCCTACCAACCCCATTGCAGTCACTGTCCATCAGCATAGTGAGATGCTAGAATCACTACTTGTCTTCTCTAAGTTGTACAGCCCTCCCCATGCCCCCCCCCCACATTACACCTGCTAATCGTAATGCACTGTTTTCCCCCTTATCCCTCCCTTCCCACCCATCTTCCCCAGTCCCTTTCTGTTTGGTAACTATTAGTCCATTCTTGGGTTCTGTGAGTCTGCTGCTATTTTGTTCCTTCAGTTTTTTTTCTTTGTTCTTATACTCCACATATGAGTGAAATCATTTGATACTTGTCTTTTTCCGCTGGGCGTATTTCAATGAGCATAATACCCTCTAGCTCTGTCCATGTTGTTGCAAATGGTAGGATTTGTTTTCTTCTTATGGCTGAATAATATTCCATTGTGTATATGTACCACCTCTTCTTTATCCATTCATCTACTGATGGACACTTAGGTTACTTCCATTTCTTGGCTATTGTAAATAGTGCTGCAATAAACATAGGGGTGCATTTGTCTTTTTCAAACTGGGCTGCTGCATTCTTAGGGTAAATTCCTAGGAGTGGAATTCCTAGGTCAAATGGTATTTCTATTTTGAGTTTTTTGAGGAACCTCCATACTGCTTTCCACAATGGTTGAACTAATTTGCATTCCCAGCAGCAGTGTAGGAGGGTTCCCTTTTCTCCACATCCTCGCCAACATTTGTTGTTGTTTGTGTTTTGGATGTTGGCCATCCTCACTGGTGTGAGGTGATATCTCATTGTGTGGTTTTTTAAAATAGTTTATTTTGGTATCATTAATCTACAATTACATGTGCAATATTATGGTTATTAAACTACCCCCTTCATCAGGTCCCCAACACCAACCCCATTACAGTCACTGTCCTTCAGCGTAGTGAGATGGTATAGAGTCACTACTACTTGTCTTCTCTGAGTTGTACAGCCCTCCCCGTGCCCCCCCAACATTACATCTGCTAATCATAATGCCCCTTTTTCCCTCTTGTCCCTCCCTTCCCACCCATCCTCCCTAGTCCCTTTCCCTTTGGTAACTATTAGTCCATTCTTGAGTTCTGTGAGTCTGCTGCTGTTTTGTTCCTTCAGTTTTTTTCTTAATTCTTATACTCCACATATGAGTGAAATCATTTGGTGCTTGTCTGTTTCAGCTTGCCTTATTTCACTGAGCATAATACGCTCTACCTCCATCCATGTTGTTGCAAATAGTAGGATTCGTTTTCTTCTTATGGCAGAATAATATTCCTCTGTGTATATGTAGCACATCTTCTTTATCGATTCATCTGCTGATGGACACTTAGGTTGCTTCCATTTCTTGGCTATTGTAAATACTGCTGCGATAAACATAGGGGTACATATGTCTCTTTCAAACTGGGCTGCTGCATTCTTAGGGTAAATTCCTAGGAGTGGGATTCCTGGGTCAAATGGTATTTCTATTTTGAGTTTTTTGAGGAACCTCCATACTGCTTTCCACAATGGTTGAACTAATTTGCATTCCCAGCAGCAGTGTAGGAGGGTTCCCTTTTCTCCACATCCTCGCCAACATTTGTTGTTGTTTGTGTTTTGGATGTTGGCCATCCTCACTGGTGTGAGGTGATATCTCATTGTGTGGTTTTTTAAAATAGTTTATTTTGGTATCATTAATCTACAATTACATGTGCAATATTATGGTTATTAAACTACCCCCTTCATCAGGTCCCCAACACCAACCCCATTACAGTCACTGTCCTTCAGCGTAGTGAGATGGTATAGAGTCACTACTACTTGTCTTCTCTGAGTTGTACAGCCCTCCCCGTGCCCCCCCAACATTACATCTGCTAATCATAATGCCCCTTTTTCCCTCTTGTCCCTCCCTTCCCACCCATCCTCCCTAGTCCCTTTCCCTTTGGTAACTATTAGTCCATTCTTGAGTTCTGTGAGTCTGCTGCTGTTTTGTTCCTTCAGTTTTTTTCTTAATTCTTATACTCCACATATGAGTGAAATCATTTGGTGCTTGTCTGTTTCAGCTTGCCTTATTTCACTGAGCATAATACGCTCTACCTCCATCCATGTTGTTGCAAATAGTAGGATTCGTTTTCTTCTTATGGCAGAATAATATTCCTCTGTGTATATGTAGCACATCTTCTTTATCGATTCATCTGCTGATGGACACTTAGGTTGCTTCCATTTCTTGGCTATTGTAAATACTGCTGCGATAAACATAGGGGTACATATGTCTCTTTCAAACTGGGCTGCTGCATTCTTAGGGTAAATTCCTAGGAGTGGGATTCCTGGGTCAAATGGTATTTCTATTTTGAGTTTTTTGAGGAACCTCCATACTGCTTTCCACAATGGTTGAACTAATTTGCATTCCCAGCAGCAGTGTAGGAGGGTTCCCTTTTCTCCACATCCTCGCCAACATTTGTTGTTGTTTGTGTTTTGGATGTTGGCCATCCTCACTGGTGTGAGGTGATATCTCATTGTGGTTTTAATCTGCATTTCTCTGATGATTAGCGATGTGGAGCATCTTTTCATGTGCCTGTTGGCCGTCTGAGTTTCTTCTTTGGAGAAGTGTCTATTCATGTCGTCTGCCCATTTCTTAATTGGATTATTTACTTTGTGTTTGTTGAGGTGCATGTGTTCTTTATATATTTTGCATGTCAACCCCTTATCGGATACGTCATTTATGAATATATTCTCCCATACTGTAGGATGTCTTTTTGTTCTACTGATGGTGTCTTTTGCTGGACAGAAGCTTTTCAGCTTGATATAGTCCCACTTGTTCATTTTTGCTTTTGTTTCCCTTGCTCAGGGAGATATGTTCATAAAGAAGTCGCTCATGTTTATGTCTAAAAAATTTGCCTATGTTTTTTCTAAGAGTTTTATGGTTTCATGACTTACATTCAGGTTTTTGATCCATTTTGAGTTTACTTTTGTGGATGGGGTTAGGCAGTAGTCCAGTTTCATTCTCTTACATGTAGCTGTCCAGTTTTGCCAACACCGGCTGCTGAAGAGGTTGTCATCTCCCCTTTGTATATACAAGGCTCCTTTATCAAATATTAGTTGACTGTATATGTTTGAGTTAATGTTTGGATTTTGTATTCTGTTTGTGGGTCTGTTTTTGTGCCAATACCAAATTGCCTTAATTACTGTGGCTTTGTAGTAGAGCTTGAAGTCAGGGAGCGTAACTCCCCCTGTTTTATTCCTCCTTCTCAGGATTGCTTTGGCTATTCGGGGTCTTTTGTGGTTCCATATGAATTTTAGAATTATTTGTTCCAGTTCACTGAGGAAAGCTGTTGGTATTTTGATAGGGATTGCGTTGAATCTGTAGATTGCTTTAGGTAGTATAGCCATTTTGACAATATTTATTCTTCATAGCCAAGAGGATGGAATGCATTTCCATTTGTTAGTGTCCTCTTTAATTTCTCTTAGGAGTGTCTTGTAGTTTTCAGAGTACAGGTCTTTACTTCCTTCGTTAGGTTTATTCCTAGGTATTTTATTCTTTTTGATGCAATTGTGAATGGAACTGTTTTTCTGATTTCTCTTTGTGTTAGTTCATCGTTAGTGTATAGGAAAGCAACACATTTCTGTGTGTTAATTTTGTATCCTACAACTTTGCTGAATTCAGATATTAGTTCTAGTAGGAGTGGAGTCTTTAGGGTTTTTTATGTACAGTATCATGTCATCTGCAAATAGTGACAATTTGACTTCTTCTTTACCAATCTGGATGCCTTGTATGTCTTTGTTTTGTCTGACTGCTGTGGCTAGGACCTCCAGTGTTATGTTGAATAGCAGTGGAGAGAGTGGGCATCCCTGTCTTGTTCCCGATCTTAGATGAAAAGCTTTCAGCTTCTTACTGTTAAGTATGATGTTAGCTGTGGGTTTGTCATATATAGCCTTTATGATGTTGAGGTACTTGCCCTCTATACCCATTTTATTGAGATTTTTAATCATGAGTGGATGCTGTATTTTGTCAAATGCTTTTTCAGCATCTATGGAGATGATCATGTGGTTTTTGTTCTTTTTGTTGATGTGGTGGATGATGTTGATGGATTTTCGACTGTTATAGCATCCTTGCGTTCCTGGGATGAATCCCACTTGATCATGGTGTATGATCCTCTTGATGTATTTTTGAATTCGGTTTGCTAATATTTTGTTGAGTATTTTTGCATCTATATTCATCAGGTATGTTGGTCTATAGTTTTCTTTTTTGGTGAGGTCTTTGCTCGGTTTTGGTATTAGAGTGATGCTGGCTTCATAGAATGAGTTTGGAAGTATTCCCTCCTCTTCTATTTTTTGGAAAACTTTAAGGAGAATGGGTGTTATTTCTTCTCTGTATGTCTGGTAGAATTCAGAGGTCAATCCATCAGGTCCGGAGGTTTTGTTCTTGGGTAGTTTTTTGATTACTGATTCAATTTCGTTGCTGGTGATTGGTCTGTTTAGTTTTTCTGTTTCTTGCTTGGTCAGTCTTGGAAGGTTGTATTTTTCTAAGTTGTCCATTTCTTGTAGGTTTTCCAGCTTGTTAGCATATAGATTCTCATAATATTCTCTTATAATTCTTTTTATTTCTGTGGGGTCAGTCTTGATTTTTCCTTTCTCATTTGTGATTCTGTTTATGTGTGTAGATTCTCTTTTTCTCTTAATGAGTCTGCCTAGAGGTTTATCTATTTTGTTTATTTTTTCAAAGAACCAGCTCTTGGTTTCATTGATTTTTTCTATTGTTGTATTCTTCTCAATTTTATTTATTTCTTCTCTGATCTTTATTATGTCCCTCCTTCTGGTGACTTTGGGCCTCATTTGTTCTTCTTTTTCCAATTTCACTAATTGTGTCTTCACACTATTCATTTGGGAATGTTCTTCCTTCTTTAAATAGGCCTGGATTGCAATATAGTTTCCACTTAGAACTGCTTTTGCTGCATCCCACAGATCTTGTGGCTTTGTGTTGTTGTTGTCATTTGTCTCCATATATTCTTTGATTTCTGTTTTGATTTGGTCGTTAACCCATTGATTAATTAGGAGAATGTTGTTAAGTCTCCATGTATTTGTGCTCCTTTATGATTTCTTTCTAAAATTTAATTCTAGTTTTATACCTTTGTGATCTGAGAAGTTGGTTGGTAGAATTTCAATATTTTTGAATTTATTGAGGTTCTTTTTGTGGCCTAGTATGTGGTATGTTCTGGAATATGTTCCATTTGCACTTGAGAAGAATGTGTATCCTATTGCTTTTGGGTGTAGAGTTCTGTAGATGTCTGTTAGGTCCATCTGTTCTAGTGTCTTGTTCAGTTCCTCTGTGTCTTTACTTATTTTCTGTCTGGTTGATCTGTCCTCTGGAGTGAGTGGTGTGTTGAAGTCTCCTACAATGAATGCATTGATGTCTATTTCCTCCTTTAATTCTGTTAGTATTTGTTTCACATATGTTGGCGCTCCTGTGTTGGGTGCATTTATATTTATAATGGTTATATCTTCTTGTTGGACTGACCCCTTTATCATTATGTAATGTCCTTCTTTATCTCTTGGTTCTTTCTTCATTTTGAAGTCTATTTTATCTGATACAAGTACTGCAACACCTGCTTTTTTCTCCTTGTTGTTTGCATGAAATATCTTTTTCCATCCCTTCATTTTTAGTCTGTGTATATCTTTCCTTTTGAGGTGAGTCTCTTGTAAGCAGCATATTGATGGGTCTTGCTTTTTCATCCATTCTGTTACTCTGTGTCTTTTGATTGGTGCATTCAGTCCATTTACATTTAGGGTGATTATCGATAGATATATACTTATTGCCATTGCTGGCTTTAGATTCATGGTTACCAAAGGTTAAAGGGTTGCTTCTTTACTCTCTTATAATCTAACTTAACTTTCTTGTTAAGTTATTGTAAACACTGTCTGATGTTCCTTTATTTCTCTCCCTTCTTATTCTTCCTCCTCCATTCTTTATATACTAGGTGTTTTATTCTTTGCCTTTAGTTAGTATTTGGATGGTCTGCTTTCTTTGCTATGATATTATTTTCTGTGGTGATATCTGTTTAGCCTTAGGAGTGCTTCCCTCTAGAACAGTCCGTTTAAAATATCCTGTACAGGTGCTTTATGAGATGCAAACTCTCTCAACTTTCGCTTGTCTGGAAATTGTTTAATCCCTCCGTCATATTTAAATGTTAATTGTGCTGGATACAATATTCTTGGTTCGAGGCCCTTCTGTTTCATAACATTAAATATATCATACCATGCTCTTCTGGCCTGTAAGTTTTCTGTTGAGAAGTCTGATGATAGTCTGATGTATTTTCCTTTGTAGGTGATCATTTTTCTCTCTCTAGCTGCCTTTAATACTCTGTCTTTATCTTTGTTCTTTGCCATTTTAATTATTATGTGTCTTGGTGTTGTCCTCCTTGGTTCCTTTGTGTTGGGAGATCAGTGGGCTTTCGTGGAGTGCGAGCCTATTTCCTTCTCCAGCATGGGGAAATTTTCAGCAATTATTTCTTCAAAGAAAATTTCTATCCTTTTTTCTCTCTCTTCTTTCTCTCGTACTCTTATAATGTGAATATTCTTCCGTTTGTATTGGTCACACAGTTCTCTTAATATTCTTTCATTCCTAGAGATCCTTTTATCTCTCTCTGCCTCACCTGCTCTGTGTTCCTGTTCTCTGATTTCTATTCTATTAACAGCCTCTTGCATCTGGTCCAGTGTGCTGCTAAGCCCGTCAATCGCTTTTCTCATTTCTGCATTGTCTTTCCTGACTTCCCTCACTTCCTCCCTCAGCTCTTGCATACGCCTCTGTAGATCCATCAGTATGGTTATGACTTTTGTTCTGAATTCTTTTTCAAGAAGATTGTGCATTTCCATCCCTTCAAGTTCCCTTTCTGGTGTTGTCTGGGTAAGTTTTGTTTGTACCATATTCCTCTGTCTTTTTATGGCCATAGAAGTGATCACTGGTGGGTGACACGTATTTCAGCCCGGCTCTTTAAGACTTTTAAAAAGAAAAAAAAAAAAGAAGGAAGAAAGAAAAAAAAAAGAAAGAAGGAGAAGAAAGAAAAGAAAAGAAAAAAGAAAGAAAGAAAACAAAAAGAAAAACACCCACTCGAGTAGATTCTTTGAGGATGCTGTAGGTGGCGTTGTTGCTCCAGTATTCAGCAGCCGTGGCCACTTGCTCTGCAGGGCCCTTTGTAGCTCTGCCCGGGGCGGGAATGACTGGGAGGCTGTTGATCCCTGTGGAAAGTCTGAGTGCAGCTACTTTTTCCCAGTTGCCAGCCAAGGCGTGTGAAATTCTCCAGGACTCCCAGCCTGCTGGGCTGAGTGTGCTGGGATGATCTTGGGCCCTTGTCTCTTTAAGACTGCTAAAAAAAGCACGCACTTTCCTTTTGTCCCAGGGAGCTGGCTGCGAGAACCTGGGTGCGTTCCCACGCTCAGATCCTGCACCCTCTGTCTCTCCAATCTCCAATACTCCGCACGATGTGTGTCAGCGCTCCCAGCGCAGATCACCAGGGCTGGTTATTTTGTGGGCCTGTACTTCCACTCCCTCCCGGCTCTGAATCCTCTCCTCCTGCCCGTGCGCTGGGGTAGGGGAGTGCTCAGGTCCTGCTGGGTCACGGCTCCGTATCTTACCTGCCTCACAGGGTGCCAAGTCCTCTCAGGTGTAGATGCAGGCTGTGTGCTGTCCTGTATCTTCTGGTCTCTTTTTTAGGAATAGTTGTATTTGTTGTATTTTCATAAATACATATGGTTTGGGGAGGAGATTTCTGCCGCCCTGCTCACGCCGCCATTTTCCAACAAGATTCTATTGAAAATATATTTTATTTAATAAATACCTTAAGGTTTTTCTATAAACACATGACTGTGAAATCATAAATACAGAGTCAGAGGAATAGAGCAGTGGTTCTCAATATCTGCATTCTTAAGAGTCTTCTCTTGTGCCAGAGAAAAATGCCAATTCTCTCTAACTGGTTCTGCATTGAGACTCAGGTATCTTTATGTTTAACAATTGCCTTAGAACTCCACCATCCAATCTGGTCACCACTAGCCACACATGGTTTGTGTAAGTCTGGTCATACTACTCTGCCAAAATGCCCCAGAATGGGTGGTTGATGAGTAAAAGGAATTTATTTCTCACAGTTCTGGAAGCTGGGAGTCTGAGATTAGAGTGCCAGCACGGTCTGGTGAGAGCCTTTTCTGGGTCACAGACTTCTTGTAGCCTCACACAGCAGAAGAGAGCTAGGAATCTCTCTGGAGCCTCTTTCATAAGACACTGACTCCACTTTCTAGTCCTCCACCCTCATGACTGTAGCACCTGCTGAAGGCCCTAGGTCCTGATACCATCATATTTGGAGGTGAGTATTTCAGCATATGAATTTGGAAATGACCCAAGCTTTCAGTCTATGACATTCTTATTTAAATTAATATTTAAATTAATCCAAATGATATAAAATAAAAATTCAATTCCTCAGTCACACTAGCCACAATATCAAGTGTCCAATAGCCACATGAGGCTAGTGACTACTATATAAATATTTTCATCACAGCATAAAGTTTATTAGAAAGTTCTGTCCTGACCTATTTTGATGAACAGGGCCCTTCAATCATACGTTAGGAAATGTAGGAATAGATGCAGATCCATGAAAACTCTTATGTGCTTGGTGACTTCAGCTTTTAATAATACTGGTAAGCATAGCAATAGAGTAGCAGAAAGAATGTGCAGCTACCATTCTGAGTACCTTTTGGGGTTTTCTATCAGGTGCATCACACACATCATTTCTTTCACATGTCAATGGATTCACAGAAGTTAGTGTCATTATTCCTATTTTATAGAAACTCAAGGCTAAGGAATTTGGTGAAGATCACTAAACTAGCGAATAGTGAGCCAGCTTGCAGCTCTGGTCTGATTCTAAGGTGAACACTTAACTTCCTCCACTTCATCAGCTGGCTCTACCTACATATAAGCATTAAACTGATTTTGATATCTGAAGTTGATGTCTGTACTTTGAACCTGTTAATCATTGCAGAAAAGTGTTCTAAACGCTGATTCAACCCTATTATCCTTAAGATAAGGATTAAATGTTTTATTTTATTAATCTCTCCCAAACTGGGGCAAGCCTCTCATCTCTGAGATCTCCTGGTCATTTCTATTTACTTATTTCTCTTGTTGCATAATTCACTCTGGGCTGAAGTTACTTGTTGTGTTGGCTGTATCCCCCTTGTAAACTATGATATTCTTGAGGATAGGAGCCGGATCTTGATTATCAAGTTATCCCATGTACCTGCTATGTGGTGGATGCTATAAATTTCCAATAGATGAGCCAATTAAAGAGACTTAATTCTTGCCAATAAACTGGAAGATCTACTGGAAGGATTAGAATGATCATGTAAACTGTCAAACGTTGCCAGGGACTGTGCTAAAGAATGCCCTTCTGGAACAAGTTAGACATAAAGTGAGTGAATCCAGTCTGGAGTTCTACAGCTCTAATTCTTAGGTCTATAAATCTCTTTTAAATCTCCTGACCTTATCTCCCAGTCTTCCCATTTATGTTAAAATCCCCTTTCTGCTGACCACTGGCAAAATGCTTTAGCTGGGTTGCTGAATGTTCTTATTTTTTATTTTTTTACAGATATGCTAATCTCAGGAATGATGCATCTCAGCTCTAGCATCATTAAAATGGTATCCCATTGACATTCTGCAGTTCACTGCCGAGTCGGCACCTCTATTCCAATCTCTGTTTTCTAGGGTTTCTAATTTGGCCATAAAAATTCACTCAGGGTAGAAACTTGTCACAGGAGGTCTTGCTTCTGAATGCTTTTTTTTTTTCAAACAAAATCTCAAAGTACATTGTTTAGTGTATGTGAACTATTGTGGTTTACAAACACTCAAATGGAATCCTGAAAAGGACATTTAAGACATTGTAATTTATGCTGATACCTGAAATGTTGACACTTTGTCATGGAGATGTCATCAGGCAAGTTTTGAATAAATCGTTTTCTACCCCTTTGGTGATTTCCCTGGGTATATCATGTAGAATATTCCCAGTTTTTGTAAACTCAGCAAAACTTCCTTTGTGCAGAATCTCTTCTTTTTCATTGCATTCTATGTCCTCTTTCTGTTTTCTTTTGCTCTTACACAGCTTATACCTCACGATGTCACCTACTATATTTTCTCTTTGAACACACACGTTTGGTGTGTGTGTCTTTGTAAGTGTAAGTGTAAGAAGTGTCTACATGGGGAAATTAATATATAGTATTTATAGTCAGCTCTCAAATTTTCACATATGATTACCCACTTTATGGGTTGTCTATGGTATATTTTTCTTGCAATTCTTTTCCCATTCATCTGACGTATAACCAAATGGACTCCTTTCCACACTCTAATACACATATAATTACTATAAAGTCCTTTGTAGATACGCTAAGGCATATCATTTTAGTATGTGTTTGTCCTCAAAAATCCATAAAACATGTTAAAAGCTGATTATGTAAATGCTTCTATACATACACCATTACCTTGAAGTATATGGATCTCCTTCCTTCCATATTATGAATAAACAAAGAGTGGCTGTTCATACATGAACTCTTTGAACAATTGTTCCTGATGGATAATGAGGGGGATAAAATTTAGGTTATGATGCAGCAGCCCAAAAAAAAGAGACTATGAAAATAGGTGATTAGCCCAGAAGTCTATGCTGTTTTGTGCATGGAGAGCTGTCAACTGTTGGGATTTTAAGATCTCACTTTCTACATGATGAGTGATTCTTATCACTCAACCAACAGACTTAATAGTAAAAAAAAATTGCAGCAGTCTCTATGGCCCTTTCTGCCACCAGTTAAATTACCTAATCAGTAGCAAAGAGATTCCCACACTCATACAAATTCTGTCCATTCCAAGTCTATCTAAAGTCTTATACTTAGAAAAAGACTTCTTAGGGTAACACTTTGATCTTAAGCTGTTTCGGGATGAATAATTGTCTAACTTGGCCGGCTTCTGAGTAAAAAGTGCATATATATAGCTAAAACAATAAGCTTAGGTAGTTTTATTTATTCAAGAGCATCTGCTTCATGCCAGGTACTTGGCTCTATTCTGTAGATGTAAAAGGTAAAGATGTGGCCTCAACCCTCAAATTGCCTGCAGTCCGTTACGTAAAACAGATTCCTGACCAGCATCTTCTAGTAAAATTTAGTATTGAAATAAAGGCCCATTTATTCAGCAAATATTCATTGTGTTTTTTATGTGCTGGTCATGTTCTAGGCTGCGGGAATACATTGATGAATGAAACAGACAAGATCCTGTCTTTCTGTCTCCCAAGAAAGACATACAATACACAAGTAGTGAAGCTTGGAAAGCAGTGGGCATTGTTTTGCTCACTGCAATATTCCCCAACATCAAGTACAGTACCTGGCACATAGTATCTACTCAATAAATATTTGAGAACTTGAATAAAAATAACTATGACTAAAACAACTGCTACAAGTGCTTCAAAAGGAAAATATTTGCCTGGCAAAGCGACCATGGAAGACTGAGGAGGGAATAGTTCATTCTCTTTGCATCAGTGAGAGAAGGTCATACCGATCTCAAATTATTTGTAGGAGGTAGAAAAGTGGAGAGAGGTGAGGCAACAGTGCCAGATGCAGAAGGGAAAAGACCAGCAAAGGCTGGTGAGAAAGACCATAATGCATCCTGCATCCTGTAATTCAGTCTGTCCCAAGCCTGGAAACTAGGCAGGTGGGTTTGAACTTGATTGTGAAGGTCTTCTTTGCCAGGACAGGGTTTTACTATCCTATAGGGATTAGGGACACTTAAATATTTTTGAACAGAGTGGACCTTGAATCCATCTGCATTGTGGAGCTCCTCCTTTCCTGAGACATTTTCCTCAACATTGTTGGTGGAATTTTTGCCTTCTTATTAATGTATTTTTGTTCCTCACCCATTAGCCAATCAGACAAGCTATCATTCCTTTGAGACTATTTTAGACCAGTACCTTACACTGAGCAGAGTTAAGTCCCATGTCCCCTTATGTAGACAGTAACTAAACAACTTGCCATCTTGTGACCTCTAGCAAGGAAAAACCTTTTCTGGAGCAGCTAATGGGATGCATCAGATAGTGGATGAGAGGCCAGCAATGCAATCAGTAACATAAAGAAAGCCAACAGAGTCTGACATCCCACATCAAAAATTAGCAATGTGCAATAGACAGCAAAGCCTGCCGCCCTCCTCCCTAGTGAAGCTCATAATGGGAGAAAGTGCCCATCTCCGGAGGATGGGTAGGGAACATTTTTATGCAGAGGTGCTAGTTTAATCATCAGAGGGAAGTTCTGCATAGTAAATGGAGGGCAGAACTCTCAGGAAGAGGCTGGAGGTTTAATTGCCCATTTGTGAGTCCTGAAATCCCCTTACAGGCTTATATAAAGGCCAGGGGAAGTACATCCGCCACGAAGGCTTACACAGAGTAGACATGCAGTAAATATCTTCTGAATGATAAATAAGATCAAGGATGTAAACTAGCCACCTTTGGCAGATGCCTCAGTGGTAAGAATATTCTTAAAATTGTTTGTGGAGGCTTTATGGTTTATAAAGGCTTTCATTAATGCTGCCTCTTTTTTCTTCAGCACTATACAGCACAAGACAGGAATTTTCACTGTTTAAGAGGAATCTTAGGAGGGTAAGAGAACCACTCAAGGTTGTATGGCTAGATAGTGCTGTGGTTGGGACATGAACCCAGATTTGCTGAATCAAAATGTAGGACATTCCTTCTATGCTCTGAAAGCTTAACTCCCATACAGTGTAATTTGTAAAATGTAGTCTTAGATGACTGCTTCAAAATCACCTTGTAGGAGTTAAATTACTAATTTCAGGGACTTACCCAATCATCCTTCTAGAAGTAAGACCCAAGAAATCTGCATTTGTAACAACAGCACTAAAATTTTTTTACTACAAGCATTTTTGAAAAACACTGCACCAAAGAACACCTAACACAGGCTGAGATGTTTAATGAAAGTTCCACAGGTCTAAATAATACCCAACATAAAGCTGAAAAACAAAAGAGAACATGTTTTAATATTTATAAAGAAACTGCAAAGTCAAGGTTGGACATAGGTGTAAAGGTCAAGGTCAGGGGACAAAGTCTTCTATTTACTATTAGTTTTAGACTGAAAATCTTCTGATTGTAGTGGCAGTTGATTACTATTATGAACTTAAAAATTTTTATCTATTTGAGGTTCCTTATAAACTTCTTTTCAGATGCATAAGGAAATAGGCTTGATTTGTTTGGTTCAACAGCAAATCATAGGAATCACGGCACTTTGTTTTTGGTTCTACTCTTTCTAACCTGGTAGCATTATAACATTTGCTATAACTACAGGCCCTTTAATTTCAAAATTTGATGAGTAATTACATGCCTGTGAATCAAGTTCAACAGATTTAGCATTGCTGGAGCTAGTCATTCACTAAATTTTGACAATGTTCAAGCAGATAATGTAGTAACCACATATTCAGTATACATTGTATTTTTTCTTATCTTCCAGTTTCCAAAGCAAGTAATTTAAAAACTATACAACTTTGCATTTCTGGAAAGAATCATAATTTACATGTTGATTGGTTATAAATGATACCTGGCTAATCTCTGTTGAGATTAGCAGAGGTTCAAATGCAGTAGACCATGGTTTTTCTTAGATCCTGGTGGCCAATTATAATTGAAGTATTTTGAAGTATTAAAAGAAAAAGACTATTAACTAAGAATTCTATATCCAACAAAATTATCCTTCAGAAATGAAATGAAGACATTAAGAAATTAAGATATGCTGAGAAAATAAGAGAAACCATTGCTGCAGTGAACATAGGGGTGCATATATCTCTTCAAATTGGTGTTTTCATTTTCTTCAGATAAATATCCAGGAGTGGAATTGCTGGATTGTATAGTTCCTTTTCAAGTTTTTGAGGACCCGCCATACTATTTTCCATAGTGTCTATGCTACTTTACATTCCCACCAACAGTGAACAAGCGTTCCCTTTTCTGCATATCCTCACCAACATTTGTTATTTTTTTGCTTTTTGATTGTAGTGACTCTGGTAGGTGTGAGGTGATATCTCATTGTGGTTTTGATTTGTATTTGCCTGATGGTTAGTGATGTTGGGCATCTTCTCATGTGCCTTTTAGCTATCTGTATGGCTTCTTTGGAAAAATGTCTAGTCAAGTCCTTTCCCCATATTTTAATTGGATTGTCTTCTTGATATTAAGTTGTGTAAGTTCTTTATATATTTTGGATATTAGCTCCTTATCAGATCTTGTTTTACAAATATCTCTCCCATTCAGTAGACTGCTTTTTCATTTGCTGATGGCTCCCTTCTCTGTGCAGAAGCTTTTTAGTTTGATGTAATTCCATTTCTTTGTTTTAGCTTTTGTTGCCCTTGCCTGAGGAGACTGTTCCAAAAAAATATTGCTAAGACTTATGCCAAAGAACTTACTGCCTTTTTTTTCCTTCTGTGAGTTTTATAGTTTCATGTCTTGCATTCAAATCTTTAATCCATTTTGATTTAATTTTTGTATATGGTATAATATAGTGGTCCAATTTTGTTCTTTTGTAATTAGTTGTCCAGATTTCCCAGTACCATTTATTGAAGAGACTGTCTTTTCCCCATTGTATATTCTTGCCTCCTTTGTTATTGTTAATTGAACATATATATGTGGGTTTCATTTCTATTCCACTGATCTATGTTTCTTTTTCCATGCTAGTACCATACTATTTTGATTGCAATAGCTTTGTGGTATAATTTGAAATCAGGGGCCATGATAACCTCCAGCTTTGTCCTTCTTTCTCAAGATTGCTTTGGCTACTTTGGGTCTTTTGTAGTTCCATAAAAATTTTAGTATTCTTTGTGTTAGTTCTGTGAAAAGTGCCATCAGCATTTTAATGGGGATTGCATTCAATCTGTAGGTTGCTTTGCCTCCTCTTTGGGAGGATGGTTGGAACTTTTGTGGGCCAGGAACCCCAGGTGTGCTGAGGTGGCCCTTGCTAGAGTACCTGGATCCAGCCTCCACCTTCACTATCAAGGTGGAGGGGGAGCATAAAAAAAGGTGCTCACCAGTGCCTTCAACTCCAGAAAGTGTTCCAGTAGTTCCTCATCTATTTGGTGGACACTCTAGGGTTAGTAAATGGATTTCCTTCACTTATAGTCTAGTTGCCTTTAAACTGATTTTTTTTTTCTTCTGTGTCTGAAGGCAGGTAAGTCTGTACCATGGGCACCTCAGTGATATCCCTCCCTACTACAGGTTGCCATGCCAGGTGGGGTTCTGGCCATTACTGTGTCTCCATCTCTTCTACCCTTCTCTGTGTACTCCCTCTATCATTTGTTTTACAGAAGATGTTCAATCAGCCCTCAGTTCTTCTTCAAAAGTAATTGCTCTATATGTAGGTATTTTGTGTGTCTGTGGGATGAGGTGAGTTCAGGATCTTCTTAGCTGCCATCTTGGACCACTCTCTGAAATGTTACACAGAGTTACAGTGTGAGACAGCAATTCCACTCCATAGTGTATACCCAAGAGAACTGAAAACATATATGCACTCAAAATCTTGTACACGAATGTTTCTATCAGCTTTGTTCATAATTTCCACAATCTAAATGTCTGTCATATTAAATGTATAAATAAAATGTAATCTATACATAGCAGAATATTATTTGGCCATAAAAAAGAATGAAGTGTTGTTACATCCTATTACATGCATAAACCTTGAAAACATTACATTTGGTAGATATAGCCAGTCAAAAATGCCAGATAACACATGATTCCATTTTATGAAATGTCTAGAATAGGCAAATCCATGGAGCTAGAGAATAGGTTAGTAGTTTCCAGGGGCTGGAGGTAGTAAAGAATAGGGAGTGACTGCTATATTAATCAATAATGGTTTTTTTTTTGGGGGGGGGGAAGTGATTAAATATTGTAAAATTAGATAGCAGTGAATGAAGCTGTGACTATATTTAATATAGTAAATATAGTAACCAACTGTATGCATATACTAAAGACCACTGAATTTTATACTTTAAAAAGGTAAATTTTATGGTATTTGAATTATATCTCAGTAAAGCTGTTATGTCAAAAAAAGAAAAACCTTTCAAATTCCTGAGTAATGTGTCATTACAGCTATAGTAATTTAGGTTAAGTGTAGCAATCTGAATGTAGGATCCAGACAAAGCTGAGACATCATTGCCTGCCCTGGTCTGTACATAGAGAAAAATGCTTTACTTAAAATTCTTGATAGAAATATCTTAATGTCCAGCAACTGGGGCAACATCTTATCAGGGCGGAGCACTACTGTGGACCAGGAATAAGAAGACTTGAATTATAAATCAGTTCTGACAGCAAGTATATGTGTGGTATTTGACAAATCATTTCACAGTTCTGGAATAAAATGTGGGGGTTGAATTAAGCCAGTGGTTGGACAATCTACTCCAAGAGATCATCTTCAGGAGTTGGAGAAGGTAGCACACCACTGGGGAGGTATGAGAGGCCAAGAGAGCAGAGGGATCTGGACTAGGGCATATCTCATTTTATCTCTTTTATCTGTTTTATATACTGAACAATGCTTTGCTTGGCAAAAAGAAGAGAAGGGTTAAAACTCCTCAGACTAGATTATTTCTGAAGTATTTTTCAGCTGTTATCACTCTAAAATCTCTTTATAGGACTTTCTATTTAAATAGAAAAAAAAAGACACTACTTGTGTCCTTAAAATATTTTCCTTGAAACCCTTGCATTCCTCCCTTCCCCAACAAAGTTGCATTGTCCATGAACAGTAATGTATAAGCCATTTGAAGTACTGCAAACATTGAATACATACAATTCCAGTTAGTGTATATGTTGCTTTATCACTAACATTTCATTTAATATAATGTCAAAGTGTAAATCACAGAAGTCATTCAAAAACCACTTTTAAATCCTGGAGTAGCTGTTCACACCCAGAAATATATATGTTTTTGGCAAGTTGAAATGTAATTCATCCAATAAATAGGACAGATTGTATATTCATTTCTATAGGGTACCTCTTCACATTCCTGTATCTGTTGATTTTTTAATCTCTCAGCACCTTTGAATAAAAGTACATACTTTGAGCAACTCCTGCAAGGTTAACAGCAGTGTTCTGTGTTCATTAGCTTGTGGAATCTATTGTCACAAAATGTGGCCTCATATGTCCTATCTGATGCTTTTTCATACTGAGCTTAAGGACTATAGCTTTTGAACCAACCCACTTCCTAAGATTTTCCTTAGGGGTAATAGATGATCTTGTTGCAAAAGAACAGTCATCTTGAGACGGCAGTCTTGAAAGGAAACTAAGAACCAGGGAAATAGTACAGTGTAAGATTCTTTATTTTATCTTTAATAGATTTTAGTCCACAAATATTTGCTTTCATGCTACTTTTTGTCTTCTCGGGATTAGCTGTATATTTCTCAGGATTCTATCCTTAAATGAGCAACATGATGTGTTATATTGTTTCTTGCCTTTCTCTGTGGTATTTTAAAGCTACTCCCTTAATTTCCAAAGTCATTGATTTCAGAAGCTTGTTGGTTTAGTTTAAAAAGTACTAGAACTACTACTTGAAGAATGTTTAGATAACAAGTTAAAGGATATTTAATTTTTTAAAAATCGTATTTCCAACTTGTAGGAAAACATGTATTTCTGGGTGAAAAACTGCCGATTTCCAACATAGTTCCAAAGTGACTTTTGAATGTTATAAAAACAGCATAATGGTAACCAAAACCTCTTACAAAAATCCCATTTCATGTAAACAGTAATATGGACAAGCAGCTTGTGAGAAATTCAGAGGCCCCACTCCAGACATACAGAATCAAAATCTGAATTTTAACTGGATTATACTTCAGAAGCACATTACATTTTGAGAAGCATTGGTTTGCATGGAACTGAAAAACAGTGGGTGGAATTTCAGTTTGAAAGTCAAAATTGCTGTCGATGGCAATAGAGGAAATAATGTAAATAGATACAGTTTGCAGATCATTTCTTTTCCCTTTTAATCTTGATAAATATTTTTAAGTGGGAGTATTTACATTATTTCAAGTGTTTTCTGTGATTGCAAACCCTATTACCATTGTGATTTCATCCTCATTAAAACTTATGTAATTCATATTTGCACTGAAAGCTACACACACACATTTACCAATACTCAATTCCAAAAATATCCTACTAAACCCTGACCACTGTGTTTGTACATTTAGACAATGCTCCTTCTGGGATCCCCAAGCCACATAAAATAGCAAAGAGTTCATTAGAACGATGTCACAAGCATAGCAATAATTAAGGCTGTATCAGCAATTTAGGGGTTTATAACTCTGCTATAAAGTTGTACTCTGGGAGGAAGCTCAGCACAAAAGTTCGACCTGGGAGTACATTGTTTGCCAGATCTGGGAGGAATATAGGGGAAAATTGATTTGGTTGTTTGTGATTCACCATATTGCTCATCTGATTCCTGGTGGCATTTGAATTAAGATGTTTTATGGACTGGTGATCATCAAGAACTGGTATTTTCACTGAAGTCTTCATAGACCTTATTCAAACTGTAAATATTCCAGTAACTCAAATGGTGCCACTGTTTATATTGCATAAGTGGGGGCAAATATGCACAAGAATGCAATTAAAAGGGAAAAGGAATAATTCTAATTAGGAAGAAATTGTAACACATTTCACTGAAGTAGGATGCCCTGAACTCCTCAGTTGCCTGTGTATTTCTGCAGAGACACCAAGGCCTGCTCCTTTGAACTTCTCTGGGGTATATTTACTTGGTAAATCAACGTTAGTCCTCAGAAAATTTTAGATCCAGCTCTTTTAGAAAACATACATTTGACTTCTCTTAGATGTAGCTACAGAGCTAGTAGCTAAAGAGCAGCTTCATTAAGTAAAATGAACCTGGGGTTTGTACTTCTTAAGCTCTTTTACAATCACTTTACTCTTTTGAAGAGAGAAACTTGAGATCCTGAGACTTTTAGCTGTTGTAATTGGGAATATAATAAAAGTGAAGGCCTATTATAGTCAATTTGTGATTAGATACATTGTCATCTTGGATGTAAGTTTAAATGTGGTTTTAGGCAGTTATCTACAATGTAATCCCAATCTAAATAATTAGGAACTCTTGATTTTCAACAGGGGAATTAATATTAATGGTGTGTGTAATAGTTACAAGCTGGAACTCTTGAGTAAGACCAAACTGTGTGCAAATGCTGTTTCTGTTCCCTTTACTATCATCTGGGCTTTAGCACATAACTTCATGCCCTTGGGCTTCAATTTCTCTTTCTGTAATATGATGGTGATAATAGTAACTATTTTATAGGATTGTTATAAAATTTAGAAGATAACCCTACAAAGCCCAGTGCCTGGTACATGCTAGCTATTATAAGTTATGCAGTGGCCTAACCAAAATGGCTTTTCAGTTTGTCATTTATTGATGAGATTAGTTGGAGAAGGAAATAAGGGCAAGATAGCACAGGTTTTTATTAACCCATGCAAGAAGTTTAGATTCAATTTAGAATGTAATGAGAAGCCCTACAAGAGATAATGTAATAAGGTTGAGAGTTTAAGGTTGAGAGTTTAAGAAGGTACTTCAAGCTGTCCTATGGAAAATGGCTTGAAGAAAATCAACAGTGTCTGTCTGAGCTTCCTCCTTACTGATGAAAAGGAAAATCCGCAGACGTCTATGACTGGGGCAGTTTTGTAGCTGATGAGCTTTGAGATGTTAGATGTTTTCATTATCCATGTATCAGGGAGTGAGGGAGGTGGTACTCATAAGGCACTTATTTGGTAAGTAAGAGTAGCTTTTATAGCAGAACCACTCAAGACTGTACTTACTGTTGTTTTGAAACTCACCTCATTATTCATCATTTCATTAGGTTTTAACTTCCAGGAAAACTATATTTTACATCTCCCCCCCTTCCTTGCACAAAATACCACTTTTGATATTTAAAAAAATTTTAAATTCAAGGAGATGTACCAGATCAGCATATTTCTCTGATTTTTCTCCCCTCTAGGTGGAAAATATTTTTAGGCATATTACAGTGTCGTACTATAAAATGATCTTTGGAACTTAATTTGAGTGCATAAGTATCACAGAGTGAAAGTGGGAGTCCCGTTAGGATTTTTTGGTTTGACCGTGTTTTTTCTGCCTATTTTGTTTATCTTTCTTTTTTACTCATTTTACGTTGGCCTGCATTTTTAGGGAAACTGAAGTTGTAAAAACTGAACTGAAGGGTTTCTTTATTGCACTCTGTGTATTCCTGAATTATTAAGTAATCATGTAATATCAAGCACTTATCTAATGCTTTATTCAAGAACTTCTTATTTGCAACTCTACCCCTGGAGAGCATGAAAAATGTTCTCTCTGTAAAGTTTCCAAAGTAACAGCAGTTAATCTGCCTCATCTTGATATATCCCCACAATGCCAGAATTTTCAGTTTATTAGTTATATAAATAAGTTGGCTGATATACATCTGTGAAGTAAGAAATGGTTTCTCTTGAATTGAGTTTGAAGTTAAATAAGGTGACTTTGCTTGAATGTATGTTCTTGAAATTGGGGGGACAGCTTCCTGCATGTTTTTCATTGAACTCATGCATCTATTTGTGTATTTACATGAATACAAAGAAATCAACCATGGTTAAGCACTATAAGCAACTCAACTAGTGTACATCACATTTTGAAACTTGCATAAGATTTATTTCTACCTATACCTGAAGACATATAATATTTTGATTATAAATGTGAGGCTCATATCAAGCTGGGCAAATTGTGAGCAGAAATGGCAGAGGACCTCGTAGCAAGTAAGAGATAAAGGATAATGAATAAGGACCTAAAGGCAAATTTTGTTTGGTCAGCCCACAATGTCCCAATATTTGAAACTCAGATGATTTAAGACAGAAAGTAGGATTTACAGTCTCCCTTGAAAAATCGGTCAGTTGCTAAAAATGGGCCGTCATCCTGGCCTGGCTGAAATGAGCAGAGACTGAGTGGTGTTTGCCCCTTTTAGACGAGACACATATCCCCTACTTTGCCACAGTCTCTGTTACTCCTTATTTCTCTTAGCATCTGACAGGCTTTAGTTATTTACAGTCCTTGCTCAGCCCCTGTAGCCTTTTAAGTGTGTCATCACCAGGATAGTACATCGCCTACGTAGTAAGCAGCTTCTAAATAACCCCCAATGACGCCCTCTTCCTAGTTGTCATGCCCTTGTGTAATCCTCTTCCCTTGCGTATGGGCTGGACCTAGTGCGTCTTGTCCAAAAACCCCAGAATTTATCAAAACGAATGGGTGCTTACTTCTGAGATTAGGTTATAAGAGGCTGTTATTTCCATCTTGCTGGCATTCTCTGTCTTGCCTTCTCAGCTTGCTTGCTCTCATGAAGCAAGCTGCCATAGTGAGAGGCACGCTGAGTAAGGCACCAAGGGTGACTGGCTGAGAGCCAAAGACTAAGTCCCTCAGTCCAACAACCCCAAGGAACTGAATCCTGTCAGCAACCACATGAGTGAGTGTGGAAGCAAGATTCTTCCCCAGTTGAGCCTTGAGATGAAATTCCAGCCCTGGATGACACTTTCATTGCAACCTTATGATGGACCCTGAAGCAAAGGACCTGGATAAGCTTTACCTAGGTTCCTGACCCACAGACATGCAATGTTGTTTTAATCTGCTAAATTTCAGATTACTTTGTGATTCAGCAACAGACAGATAATAAACCTTATTACTTCAGAGAAAAACAACACATTGACTAACACATGCATGAAACTTTCCTTGGGTTTATAAAAATCAAGGCAGTGAACTTTTCTATTCCCATGACTGTAGTTTTAGCATCATGGCTGATGTCAGAGGACCTCAGTAACTATGAAATGAATAAAAGGTGACAATTGGTGAGTTAGCTGCTGTGAGACACCTTTATACTGAAATGTTGCTTATATAGTATCACTTTTTCAGTATTGTTTCAGTTTATCTTTTGCACTAAGTGCGTTTAGGTATGCTTCCAAATATTGTGATTATCAAAAGTATGTCTTCAACACAAAAAGGATGGATATTATTGACCACAAGTTCACAGAATACTAGACTCCTACAGGAGACTGCTAGAGGCAGTGCAGACATCTGGAATGGCATCTTTTAGTAAGCACTAGGAGAATAGTGTAGGTACAACTCCCTCTTTTGTAAAGTAGGGTGAAATCTAAGTTAGGAAAGAAGCAAAGCAGGGCTAAAGTACAGTCTTCAAAGATCTTGATGGGATTCTTTACTGATAAGCTGTGTAACCCTTAGAGGATTATTCCATATCACTTTCTCAATCAGAAAATAGGGCACTGTTCATTTCTGTATCCAGGAAGCTTTGGAAAAGCCACCATTATTATTGCACCTGTTACTGTGTTCAGTTTGGAGATAAAAAATAAGATATAGAGTGCTGTGCATGGTATCTTTAGCTCCTGAGGTTGTGTTATTTAAGTTTTAAATGTTACAAACAATGCAGTAGTATTTTATTAAAAGCTACCTTGACAGCTTGACATATCTGAATATAGAAATGTAAATTAGGAATTAATAGTGCGAGGATGTTGCTTCCATTGCACCTCTGTTATCTTAATTTCTCTGTTCCTTAGAATATTGAATTTTTTAGATTAACCTGAATGTCCTTTTAAAGTGCTTAATGATATTCATATAGACGTATTTTAATGTGTGTTTTAATATAATGTCTTGTAGCTCTTAAACCATTTATCTGTATAAACCTGGTATTACTGTACACTTTATGTAAAGCATTTTGCTTTATGCATTATATACACTTATTGGTAATTTTAGCCAATTCATTTCCTGTTTAGTAATAATGTTATGATTTATGAAAGTTGTTTACATTTTATGCATATAGTGGTGTTAGATATGGGATGGATTTAATTGAAAATAGAGATAATTTCTAGCTAGCTTCAGGAAGTTCATAGAGAAAATGTTACAAACATAAATCATAATCAAAAATGTTAAAAATGAAAGTCGTGTTTCTGTATTATTAGGTGGTTCAACCCACCCTCCCAGTTAATTATCCCATCGTCAGTAAAATCCTTGTAATAATCAATATATTTGACCTGAAGGGTGTATATGTAGTTTCATTATCAATCAGTAGCATCACCAGACCATTGCTTCAGGTGAAAATGATAGTTTGGGAGGGCTTTCAATCTTCAAAAAATCCATTGACTAAACTTGCCCATGTATGCCTTTTTAAAGTTTTCCCAAGACCACTCATTGTCCATAAAATATGTGAAGTAGATCAAAGGTTAATGATTCTTAATTGGGCTTCATTAACTGATAATATAACATCTTGAGCTCCTCATTATGCCCCATGATTGGACAGCAATGTCATAACATCAGGAAATAATGAACTGAAAGTCATGTATTATCATGCATTAGAACAGCTCTCCAGCAACTTATTATGTTTCAGATGTATTATCTCAAGTGATGTGTAAAGTGAGGTGCATATTAATAGCTCGGTCAAGTTCCCATTGTGAGAATGAATTCTCTTTTTCATATAATGAAGTCTTTCTGATTTAAACTGTTATGATTTGGAAGACTCTATTGGATCCTGTTTATCTTTTTTTACTGTTTATTAGCAGCCTTCAAGCATGGTAGGCAAGGTTATTTGATCATGCCACAGTTTGGAGAGTGCATTTGAAACATAGCTTCTTGGTCATGCATCATTTTGAATTTAGGTACTGCTCGTTCCCTCATTTCCTGTATGGTGATTTCAAAACCCACTTTGATAATACATGGCTTAAGATAGCATATTTTCTACTAAGCATGTTCTATTTAGACCAGAGCCAGTTCTATAGTTTTCATTTTGCTCAGAGAATAGGAACCCATGCATACAGAATAGCTGTAACTGTAGTTAACGTGTCAGGGAAAAGGAATGCACAAATGTGTAGTATAATGCCGTGCTCTTCAGAGATAACCACAGTGAGGGTTCCTGAGCTAACCTTGGTGTTCTGTAATGCAAAGCTAATATACTCAAAAAGAAATTGCCCTTCATCACAGTTTAATGTAATTGCTTTTAATCCGTAACCTAAATGGTAAGCTCAAACATCTTATCCAAACACTAGCATTAAGCTGCTTGTCTCCAGATGTCAATATGACATTTTATATTCATATGCCTCAGAAAGGAACTGGACAGCAAAAATGCCTCATATGCTGTATTTTCCCTGAACTTTTCTATGATTTTCTGTGAATAAGGAATCAAATGATTGAGTTGATGCTAACATTTATAACTTAGATGATTGACAGAGGACAGATATGGTGATGAAATAGATTGCCTCCCCAAGATACATGACAGCAATCTCATCCTAGATCCTACCTGAAAGCAAATATCAGGTTTGATGAGCCTTGCAGGGCTGGAGGCTTAGAAAATTATTAGAGTTCATATTTTGGAAACACTATAGCTAGAAGGTATAATTACCTATTTTTCACATTTAAGATGATAGGCTGTGTGTGTGTGCACACATCTGTGTTTGTGTCTGTATAAGAAAAACAGAATGAGAGTTGATTTTATCCTTTGTAAGTATAAAAATTATATTTTAGCTGAAGAAAATGCTACAAAGGTATTTTTGGTGATGACTTTTCTTCTATCCCTAAATCAGGACTATTGATTACCTCCAATGTATACTGGGAACATGGAAACTCCCATTTGCTAAAAAACAGGTGTTAAATAAATATTATGTTTGAGTAAATGAGCAAAGATTAACTACTGACACTTGTGGAATTGTCCTAGAAAAATAAAGGTGTCAGGCCCAAAAGATGTTGACTGCTGTAAGTATAGACTTAATATTTCTCAAATTGGCCTGTGGACCACCTTTTTACTTGTAAAAAACATTGGCTCCTGAACCCAGTGTGATGAAGCAGATTCACACTGGGAAAGTGTGTTCTACACAAACACCCAGGAAATTGTTCTGCATCCTTCATTTCAACAGCCACTGGTATAAATTCAGTTTCCCAGTTGGGATGCTGTTTTTCCCCATTCAATTCAAATCTATAAATATTTAACTCAGCTATTTGACAGGAACTCTGCCCAGATAGTGTCTCAAAACTCCTATTCTCATGAAGACTCTCAGAAAGTCTCCTGAGACCTTAGGGAAGACAGATATCTGAACGTGCAGTAAACATGCACATGAACTAATCCACACTGGGGCTTCAGGAAAGGCACCCCTGAAGATGTGACATTTGAAATGCTCTTGAAGGATGAATAGGAGCCAGTCAGAGGAAGGCAAGGAGGGAAAGAGAAAGGGAAGGGACACTCCTAAATAGAGAAAAAGCACATTTGTGGGGCTGTAGTGAATGAAACAGGGTGGATTTGAAACCCAGAAAGCCTTAATTCCTGGAAAGGAAGTAGGAAGAGATTGTGGCCTGAAATGGCTTGGACGGAGTTGAAAACTACAGGATACTATAAGCTTCAGTTCACCAGTCTTTGGTACTTTCATACCATTTTCATGGATTTGCCCCGTTTGTACTGTTATTTCCTTAAAATGTTATTTTGCATCTACTCACTTTTTTTCTTAAAAGAATATATTTTAAAAGGAAACTTCACATCACAATGTAAATGCAACAGTCAGCATCATCTAACATCATTAGAAAGCCACTTTTAAAATGAATTAACCTGAAACAAAAATAAGTTGTTCAATTTGAACTCAGTATTGTTGCCCTTGGAAGTTGCTGAGCACGAAGCTTGTTCTTGGTCAAAAAAGGGGGGTGAGTGAATGTTGGGGAGAAAGTGGAGCTATGCTCACCCCAATATGAGGTTTCTCTTTGGGAAGAAAATTGAAAAACAAGCTTTTTCATCATGCAGTTCCTAGTTATTTAGTGCCTTAACCATTACCACCCCTTTGGAATATTATCTACTATTATCTTGAGTGTTTTCTATAATATATTCCCCATTCTTTGGGAATAATTATTATAAATCATAAAGATTTTGAATTTTGTCCTAAGGGAAATTAGAAACTGTTGGAGGATTTTTAAACAGTTCATGGTGTATTTCCTAACCCTTCCACCAAAGTACCCAGAACAGCCTGAAGCCAAAGCAGTAAGTTGAAAACGTCTTTGAGTTCCTCATCTCTATTTTCAACATTCAAGCATGATTTTTTACTTTAAAGCATAATACAACCACCTCTCTTTATAATAATAATAGGCTATTGAGTAAAACCTGATTTACTAAGATGTGAGAGAAGTTTTTTTGTTTTTTTTTTGTTTTTACTTTCTTTCACTGTTGTACTACTTGCCACTTGCATAGGGAGATGTACATACTAGGTAAACAATAAATATGTTATTATGTGAGCGAATTCCTAGTGGCTTTTAGTGCTCTCCAGCACATGCATTTGCAGGTTTGAAAATTATAGATTTAATGCATGTAATTATTCATCATACTGAAGGAAAACATGCTTTTGAATTGTCGATAGATTGATATTTCTATATTGAAAAATAACCTTCTAAGAAGTCTATAGTGGCATCAGTTACTAAGAAAGCAGGGTTCTGTTTTCTCACTATTCAGTTTAACCAAAGCAACTCAGCTTTTGTGTTTTACATGTTGGACTCTGGGTCACTTGTCTCTGATTGCCTGAGAAGAATCCTTGTCTCATCCCCACATGGAGCTGGACATCAATGCTCATTCTGTAGGCTTCTCTACCTCGCTATTCACTCTCTTTCATCCAGGCACTGGACCCACCTGGGCTATCTCCTATCTTCTTTCCTTCCCTCCCTCTGCTTCTTGTCCTGCCTTTCTCCTGTTTATAACTCATTCATTCATTCTTTCATTTTGTCAAACACAAATGTGTGCCAGAGTCTTTGCTAAGTACGGAATTGCTCTGGGCTGCCAAGGAATCTCTAACTTTTGTGAATGGCCTGTTAATATCCCACCTTGCTAGGAGTTGGCCCCTTCAAAACACACCAATAGGCCTAACCCATAAAATGTGCTTTTAAAAAACATCTGTCCTTTCCTCCTTGGGTAATTCAGAAGATCTTTGTAAAGATGTGAAACGTGTATGATCATCTCCATAGATGCTGAAAAAGCATTCGACAAAATTCAACATCTATTCATGATAAAAACTCTCAACAAAATGGGTATAGAGGGCAAGTACCTTAGCATAATAAAGGCCATATATGACAAACACACAGCCAACATTATACTTAATAGCAAGAAGCTGAAAGCTTTTCCTTTAAGATCTGGAACAAGACAAGGATGCCCACTCTCCACACTTTTATTCAACATAGTTCTGGAGGTCCTAGCCATGGCAATCAGACAACACAAAGAAATAAAAGTCATCCAGATTGGTAAGGAAGAAGTCAAACTGTCTCTGTTTGCAGATGACATGATAGTGTACATAAAAAACCCTAAAGAATCCACTCCAAAACTACTAGATCTAATATCTGAATTCAGCAAAGTTGCAGGATACAAAATTAACACACAGAAATCTGTTGCTTTCCTATACACTAATAGTGAACTAGCAGAAAGAGAAATCAGGAAAACAATTCCATTCACAATCGCATCAGAAAGAATAAAATACCTGGAATAAACCTAACCAAGGAAGTGAAAGACCTATACCCTGAAAACAACAAGACACTCTTAAGAGAAATTAAAGAGGACACTAATAAATGGAAATTCATCCCATGCTTTTGGCTAGGAACAATTAATATTGTCAAAATGGCCATCCTGCGTAAAGCAATCTACAGATTCAATGCAATCCCTATCAAACTACCAACAGCATTATTCAATGAACTAGAGCAAATAGTTCAAAAATTCATATTGAACAACAGAAGACCCTGAATAGCCAAAGCTATCCTGAGAAGGAAGAATAAAGCAGGGGGAATTATGCTCCCTGACTTAAAGATCTACAACAAAGCCACAGTAATCAAGACAATTTGGTACTGGCACAAGAACACACCCACAGACCAGTGGAACAGAATAGAGTCCAGATATAAACCCGAGCATATATAGTCAATTAATATACGATAAGGGAGCCATGGATATACAATGGGGAAATGACAGCCTCTTCAACAGCTAGTGTTGGCAAAACTAGACACCTACATGTAAGAGAATGAAACTGGATTACTGTCTAACCCCACAGACAAAAGTAAACTCAAAATGGATCAAAGACCTGAATGTAAGTCATGAAACCATAAAACTCTTAGAAAAAAATATAGGCAAAACTCTCTTGGACATAAACACAAGCAATTTCTTCATGAACATATCTCCTCGGGCAAGGGAAACAAAAGCAAAATGAACAAGTGGGACTAAATCAAACTAAAAAACTTCTGTACAGCAAAGGACATCCTTCAATATGGGAAAATATATTCATAAATGACATATCTGATAAGGGATTGACATGCAAAATATATAAAGAGCTCACGCACCTCAACAAACAAAAAGCAAATAAGCCAATTAAAAAATGGGCAGAGGAGCTGAACAGACACTTCTCCAAAGAAGAAATTCAGATGGCCAACAGGCACATGAAAAGATGCTCCACATCACTAATCATCGGAGAAATGCAAATTAAAACCACAAGGAGATATCACTTCACACCAGTTAGTATGGCCAACATCCAAAACACAAACAACAACAAATGTTGGTGAGGATGTGGAGAAAGGGGAACCCTCCTACACTGCTGGTGGGAATGTAAACTAGTTCAACCATTGTGGAAAGCAGCATGGAGGTTCCTCAAAAAACTTAAAATAGAAAAACCATTTGACCCAGGAATCCCACTCCTAGGAATTTACCCTAAGAATGCAGGATCCCAGTTGGAAAAAGACATATGCACCCCTATGTTTATCACAGCACTATTTACAATAGCCAAGAAATGGAAGCAACCTAAGTGTCCATCAGTAGATGAATGGATAAAGAAGAAGTGGTATATATACACAATGGAATATTATTCAGCCATAAGAAGAAAACAAATCCTACCATTTGCAACAACATGGACAGAGCTAGAGGCTATTATGCTCAGTGAGTAAGCCAGGCGGAGAAAGACAAGTACCAAATGATTTCACTCATCTGTGGAGTATAAGAACAAAGAAAAAACTGAAGAAACAAAACAGCAGCAGATTCACAGAACCCAAGAATGGACTAACAGTTACCAAAGGGAAAGGGACTGCGGAGGATGGGTGGGAAGGGAGCGATAAGGGGGGGAAAGCGGCATTACGATTAGCACATGTAATGCAGCGGCTGGGGACACGGGAAAGGCTGTATTTATAAAGAAGACAAGTAATGATTCTATAGCATCTTACTGTGCTGATGGCCAGTGACTGTAGTAGAGTATGTGGGGGGGACTTGATAATAGGGGGTCTAGTAACCATAATGTTGTTCAAGTGATTGTACATTAACGATACCAAAATGAAAAAAAAAAAAGTGAAACGTGGGCAATGAACCAGGCCGGTTTCCTATATATTCATCCCATCTTTACATCCGCATTCTGTTTCAGGCCAGACTTTCATGGAAATATGGAGTATCTTTGCAATAATGAAGGTCTGAGTCCCATGCTAAATTCATTTTGCCTACCATTATTTTGAGGATGAATAAGGAAACATGAACATTGCCTCTGTCTACTCTGCATAATTTGACACCATTTTCTGTGTGCAAACAAGCTCTCAAATTATCTTTAAAATTTTTGCTTATGGCCGTATAACACAGAAATGCACAAATCATAAATGTATAGCTTCATGAATTTTCACAAAGTGAATACACTGATCAATAAAAAAATTATCAGTGACTCAGAAGCCTTTCTATGCCCCTCCTAATTCCCCCACCCCTAACCCAAGGTACTATCCTAACTTTTACAGATTCGCTTTGTCTCTTTTTCAACTTTATATGATGGGCTAATACATTATTGTCACATTTGTTCCACAGTATGTTTGTGAAGTTGATTATGTTTGGTGATGTAGTTCTTCATTGCTTTGTATAATTACATGACAGTTTCTAGAAATGTTCTGTAATAGTGAATTTCAGTTTGGAGTTATTGTAAATAATGTTGCCATGAACTTTATCGCATGTGTTCTAGGAGCATGTTATTTCTGTTGGGTATGTATTTGGGGGTGGGATTTTGGATCATTACATGCAAAGCATTTGCTTAGCTTCAGTAGAAAATGCCAAGCAGTTTCTAACATGTTCGGCAAGTGTCTAGTATGCTAGGAACAGTATATGATAATTCACTTGGCTTTGCATTGCTGCCAGCCTTTGGTTTTGTCAGTCTTTTAAATTTTTGTCGTTTTAGTGAGTATTATGGCATTTTGGCTTTAATTTTCATTTTATTAATTACATATGAAGTCAAACACTTGTTCATGTAGTTTTTGGCCATTGGAATATTTTGTTTTGTGAGGTTTCTGGTTACATTTCTTGCCGATTTTCTACTGAGTTGTCTAGCTTTGTCTTTATGATTTGTACAAGTTATTTTATATTCTGGATATGAGACTTCTGTTATTGGTGTTGCATATTCTATTCTGTGGATTTCCTTTTCATTGTCTTAAGGGTATTTGATTGCTTGCTTTTAAATTGAACAGAAGTTTTTAACATTTTTAACATTAGTACAGTCACATTTCTAAGTACTTTTTGCATCCTGTTTATGAAATCAAATTAAGAAACACTAAATTCTATGCTATCTTTCTTAGACATTTTGCAATGTTGATTCCTATATCACTATATCACTTGCTAGGTTAAATATTTTAAATAGTCATTTGTCTTTAATAGAGAATTTTTTAAAGTTCTTTCCTATCTTTAAGCACTCTGCATAAACATTTTTCTATGTAGCCAATTGAAACTACTATCTTTTATATCTGTGTTAATGTTTGCGGAAGCAACCCTGGATCTTGTAATGCAGTCTTTGTGTTTCCATTGAACATTAAGTGATTTAGAGAGAAAGGACAGTAGTTTTTCCTAACACTGAATTCCATCTTTTTTGTACTGAGGATAGAACTATGGATGGGTAGAGAAAGATGACATTTTGGCACTGACCACCATTTTATGTGATGCTTCTTTAGGTTAATTTTTTATTATTCAAGGTAACTTTGGTCATGTATATTCTTTGTAACCCACCATTTCTATTCCCTTAATAGGTGTGGGACTAGGTATGTGCTATAGGATAGGGAGGGTTTTATGACCATGCTCAACTCTTTCTAGATCTAGGCTGTAGTCATCAGTTTTAGACAGTCTCATACTGGATTACCATTAGTGATTATATTCTCAGGGCTGGTTTACACCAAACAACATGCTTAGAGTGTGATCTAAAATCTTGGAATGTAAAATCATAAAATGGAAGTTCTATGAAGGTCGAATCTCTGTCTTGTTCATCATCATATTCACCATGGCTAGGCACATGGTAGGTGCTCAGGAGAAGTTAGCTCAGTGCAAAAAAGAGTGATTTACTAGATGCAGTAACTAGTACTCTCTGCCCCATCTGTGGTTCTTTCAATTTAGCATACTAACACACAGGCCACTCTTCTGGCATAAGAAATCTAGCCCCAGAGAGCAACTTCTGTTTTAAATGTTGCTTCATGCAGACTTTAATAACATTATATCCTGCCCTTGTTCTTATTATCTCTGTTTAATAAATTCCTGGCTCTGTACTTTCAGTTTGTATAGCAGCTCTGGTTTGGCAACCCATTTCAGTTATCTTTTTGCATATATCAAATATGGGTGTCCACTCAAAGCTCTGCCCCACACCTTGATTTCATGACCTTAGTGAGAGCTTTCCACTTCTACCGCTGACAATAGAAGTGCCCAAACGAAGCCAATAACAGGTACTTTATTGAGGGGGAAGCAAGATAGGAATCAGAAGATATGTTCTATATTCAGATAAAAATAACCTGAAAAGGGTCTTATCTGATTAATTACTGTTACCTTCATTCATATTATTTAATTTAATCTCTCCAAGACTCAGTTTCTTCATCTCTAAAACAAGGATAATAATTACTCCCCCTTCACAGGAATGCTTTGAAAATGGAATGAGGTAATGCAGAATACACGCTTCACACAAATGGAGCTGCCATTTATATTGCTCTTGTCATTGCATCTGTAATTCTTTTTGGCACCATTGGCATTGTTAGTCATCTGCACCCAGAAAATTTCTCCTGAAGTGTGAGTGAACTTTGAAGACCCACTTACAGAGATGAAGGTTGCTTGGTTAGGATGAATTAGAACAAGGAAGCTGGTGAACTTCGTAGACATTTATATCAAGCTGCAAGTGGCTGAATGATTTGTCTTTGCCACTGGAAGGAGATTCTGTCAAAAGCACTGTTATTAGTCATATGGAATCAGCTTACTCTCTCCTTTGAACAGTATCTGAAAGAGCTACTGATGAATTCTAACATTTTGTCTGTTTTGTTTGTTTGTTTTTTTAGTGTTCTTTGTCAATCACCAAGAGCTGCTTTTAGGGCTACATTACCGCATGTAAAAGAATGATTAATTAGATCACAGCTTATCTAGCATTTCACTATATTACAGCCTGGCAGTCTTTCTAATATGGGAGGCCAGCCACACTCTTGGATAAGCTTTAGGTGATACCAGCATGTCTTTAGGCAAACATTTACAAATGTTTCTGGAAGATGGTTCCACTCATCCATTTTAAGTTGATTTTCATGAGTTTTTTTTTCTAGAGACAAAATACTAAGGTGGGTAAAGCACCCTCTGAGAGTCTGTCACTCTGTTGCTCTGTTTCTCAAAATATTTTCTGCAGACTACTTGCCTCAGGGTCGTTTGCGGTACAGGTAAAATGTGTGAATCCTAGGCTGTGCCCTAATCTTTTGCTCTGGTCATTGGGAGCGTCTGCATTTTTAGCAGGCACCCATGTGGTTCTACTGCACATTGCACTGGAGACCCACACGCTTTACCCCTAACTGTACTGACTACATGTATGTGTTGGGAGGAGTTTATAGAAGCAGAATAGTAAATTCACCACATTGGCTGTTAATATTTTTCTTAATATATCTTTATAAACTTGGGAAATATAAATTATTCATTTACTCCTAATTGATTATATATTTAGAGCTTCCTCAAACAAAATAATATGAACTTCCATTGAGACCAGAGTATGAATGAAATATTTATCCCAAGATATCATTTTCACAAATACTATTCACCTCACATTGCTTTCCTAGTAGTTTCAGTTACTATGTATAGTATAGTACTCATGTTTTAGAGACCTTAAAAACTCATCTGCACAGCCTGTTGAATTCAAAGACTCAGATTCAGCTAGTCTGAGGTGGTGACTTTAAACATTCCCCAAAGGAACCCCCATCTTATTTGTACTCAGACTACTTGGAGAAGGGAGTAGTGAATGCTATTATTGATAAGTCTATAGTATTGTTATTACTTTCTTGTAATATTGCTTTGTTTGTTTTTTTGTTTTGGTAATATTGTTTTGGTTTGCTTTGGTACTGTCTTGTTATTGCTTTGTTCTGTTTTTTTTTTAATTCAGTGACAAACACATTATACTACTTTTTAATCTATGTGGTGTGCTTTCTCTTATACTACCGCTCCTGTGGAATTCCCAAAAACAAGGCAAAGAGCTGAGTGCACCCTCAGAGTAGCATGTATCATTAATTCAGAGTTTAAAATAATTTTCCACAGGATGCATAGTACTATCATCATGGAAGCATTTATTAAGCTTGTTCAAACAGTGAAAAAACCCTTACTAGAGTAAAAATAAACTGAATCACCTTCACAGATAAACTGAAGCTGATCCTTGTGCTTTCACTAAAGATGCAAAGCTGAAGTTATCCAATTATTTTTGCTTTTGTGTCTCTATTGGTTTGGCTTCAGTGTAGTTACCTGTAGAATTGGTGGAGTGATGTATCAGAGCAAATGCTATGGGTTCGTCAGGTTCCATACTAGCAAGCTGGAATTTACTCATCAGCTCAGCCTAATTCTATAATTGCCACAGAATTTTTTATTATGCCCAAAACACTAGAATCAAGGAAGGGGAGAGGAATTTTTGCAATGGGGCTGCTACTTGGCAAAAGGTCCCAACATGATGGGAAACTTTATTTCATGTAGATTTGGGACAAAACTCATGAGTCCATAAGCCACATGATAATGGGCACTTGGTTTTAACCATGGGCAGTTTAGGAGGCCAAATTGATGTATTCATTATCCAGGACATGATTTTATGTTATTTTAGTAATATTATCAGTGTCATGTAGCTTTTGAATGCATTGCTCACTGTCTTTCCTTCAACCATTCTTTGTTGAATTCTCATCGTAGGGCCTCCTTCCATGGTCTTCATTTCTCTGCTTTTGCTCTCCTTCCCAAAGACCTGCCTAAATGTATCATTAGCTTCAATTCCTGATTATTTGTCTTCTGAGCTATGAGGGTTCTGTTCACTTTAACCCAGCAACTATTTATTGAATGACTGTGCCAGACTGAGAGTAAGCAAGACAGCTTCTGTTCTCTTGGAAATCACTACAATTAAAAGTAAACAAATGTCTTTCAGTTAAAAGATGAGGAAGTTCTAAGTGTCTAATGTACAGCATGGCAACTATAGTTAATAATACTGTATCATATACTTGAAATTTGCTAAGAGAGTAGTTCTTAAGCATTCTTACCAAAAAAAAGTAACTGAGTTAATAGATATGTTAATTAACTTGATTATGGGAATCATTTTACAATATATATGTATATCAAATCATCACATTATATACTTTAAATGCATTGCAGTTTTTAATCAACTATACCTCAATATGGAAAAATGTAAAGAAATGAGATTAAAATTATAATGAATATTTTAGGGAAGTAAAAGGAGGTTTTGAAAGCATAATGCAGGGGCTTTATCCAGTCTAAGGAAGTAAAGGATGGTTGCTGGAGGGAATGGTGGGTTATATAAGACCCAAAGTTTGACTAGGAGTAAACTCAGGGATGGAGGGACTTATAGTATATTTCAACAGGGGGAACATAGTGTAGAAATGTGCCCAAAGGGGTCCATGATGGTTGAAAAGCAAATACTATGAAGTACAGTAGAAGATATCTTGAGATGAGCCTAGATGGTGGGCAAGAACAGATCATTCAGGGTTTCTTAAGCCTTATTAAAGATTTCTTATCCTGTGGGGAATGAGAAGCCATGTAAGTGATTTAAGCATGAGGAATCAGTCACAGGACCCACTTCTTTCTCCTAAATAAAAATAAACTTTAGCATACATCAGGATAACAGAAGATTTGGAAAAGTCTTAATGTGATATCATATTATTAACTGTGGTACTTGGGGAATAAGATCTCGTAGGAGACAGATGTCTTATTTTACTTTTGTTATGTACTTGTCATGTAAACCTGTATTACTTTTCTGTTAAAAAGGTTTTTTTTAAATGTCAAGCTAAAGAGATAGTAAAGCATTGTAACCTAGCTTTGACATTTTTACCAAAACTGTCAAGAAAAGGACCAAAAAGTTAAATAGAATTTACAGAAAGAAAATGTGTCCCAAACAGTTACCTTAGAAACTTAAAACAAAGAAACCAAGAAAACAGAAAGCCAAACTACGTCTTCTTTCAATAAGGCTTCTTTGCCTGGCACATATTGATACTCAGCAGTTCCTTGCATTGTCAGGGACAGAGACTTAGGCAGAGTTTTATTCATTTAATGTGCTGCATTCTTGAGTGTGTGGCTTTCATTATCATTTTGAAGACAACATTTTCCTTTTGGCAAAAACATCTCTGAAATGATTATGTGAGTCCATAGGAAAATATGATTTTATTTATAGAAATTCTGCTTTTCCTGTTTCTCAGTGTTTAAATGTGGCTCACAAAAAATGAACAGATCTCCTTTGTATCAAATATGGTGGTGGTGATAGGCTTCTGTTGTTCTAATGCTGTATAACAAGTAACCCTCCCAATCCCCGTTCTTTAGAACTGTAAACATCTATTTACAAGTTTATAGGTTTACTGTTCAGTCACGGTTGTGCTGGTTTGGGCTGAATTTGGCCAGGTTAGGCTGTATTTCAGATGTTCTACCAGGATCAGATTGGCTTTATGTGTCTTTGTTCTGAGACTCAGCAAACATTAATGTCTATCTAAGCCTATGCTCTTCCTGTGGCACAGGGCTGAAGCTCAATATGGCTGGTGGAAAAGTGCAGTGCTGCTTAAAACCATGGCTTAGAACAAGAATACTGTCACTTCTGCCCACTGGAAAGCAAGTAAAATGACCAAGCTCAAAGTTAATAGGACAGGGATGCATATATGTTTCCAGTAAGGGGATTTACTACCAGGTGACATGACAAAGGACATATGCAGTTCTATCCCAGGGAGAAAGTGAGGCATTGTCAACAATAATCCAGTGTGACTAACATATCATTAAAGGGAGTCCCACCACATTCTCAGTTCAGACTATCCCAATGTACAAATTGGAAGTCTTTAAGCACCAATTTTAGGATTTGACTACCCAGATTATCTTTATAGATATGTCAATGGCAAACCTGATGGCAATGGATTAAATAGCAAAAGCTACACTACCATTGTCAAAGTTATTAATTTAAATCATATGATGATTTAAATTTAAATCAGTAGATTTAAATCATATGGTGGAGCAATTTAATTTATTTTGCCATATAATATCCACTTAAGAAAGAATATACCTTCAACAATAAAGAATATTTGTATAGATTGGGATTAAAGATGCAGCGTCAGAGGTGAGACAGAGACCTCCTCCTAAAACCACATATAATATGAAAACATAATTAATACAACTAAGCCTGAAAGAGCAACAGGAAAGAAGGCTGTACCAGACTGCATACACCTGGAAAAAAGAACAGACCTCATGGAACAGGGTTGGGAACGTTCACGATCTTCAGGCGCTCCATCCCCTGGCTGGCTATGCAGCTCCACGGCCCCCCACTGTGATACACAGGCTGCTGTGCCTTCCTCCTGGCCAGCCCGCAGCTGGTTCTGGCTCGCAAACCGACAAACCCTGCCCTGGCTTCAGGCCAGCGAGAGGGAAGCCCTGCCTACAGTAGCTACAAACGCAAAGCATAGAAGATTACACCTGTGTGTTTGGCCCACTGGTTCTGACAGTGGAGACAGGCATAGCAGCTGGGAAGCAGGAAATCGTTCTTCCCTCCCCACCAGGCACCAGCACCACTCCCCTGAGACCCCCGACATCACTCCAGGGTCTGCACAGCTCCAGAGAGTAGAGCTTCTGGGCACTGGAGGGCACCACATATAAATATGAAACATCAAAGGAACATGATTCAAAGCAAAATCCCCAAAACACCAGAAAAAGGATAGAGTGAGACTGACCTGATCAATCTTCCTGAAAGAGATTTCAAAATAAAAATTATAAACATGCTCCTGAAGGTAAAGAAAAATATTCAAGAACTGAGGAACAAATTTAGGATGCAGATTCAATTGTTGAGGAACACAATGGAGATTTTTAAAAGCAGATTAAATACGGTGGAGGAGATGATAAATGTAACAGAAATTAGAGAAAAGGAATAAAAAGAAGCTGAGGCACAGAGAGAAAAAAGGATCTCTAGGAATGAAAGAATACTGAGAGAACTGTGTGTCCAATCCAAATGGAACAATATTCATATTATAGGGGTACCAGAAGAAGAAGAGAGAGAAAAAGGGATAGAAACTCTTTGAGGAGGTAATTGCTGAAAACTTCCCCAATCAGGGGAAGGAGATAGTCTCTGAGGCCATGGAGGTGCATAGATCTCCCAACACAAGGGACCCAAGGAGGACAACACAAAGACATATATAATTAAAATGGCAAAGATCAAGGATAAGGATGGACTATTAAAAGCAGCCAGAGAGACAAAAAAGATCACATACAAAGGAAAACCCATTAGGCTATCATCAGACTTCTCAGCTGAAACCTTACAGGCCAGAAGGGAGTGGCATGAATGAAGCAGAAGGGCCTTGAACCAAGAATACTCTATCTGGCAAGATTATCATTTAAATTTGAAGGAGGGATAAACAATTTCCAGATAAGCAAAAGCTGAGAGAATTTACCTCCCAAAAACCATCTCTACAGTGTATTTTGGAGGGACTGCTATGGATGGAAGTGTTCCTAAGGTTAAATAGCTGTCACAAGAGGTAATAAAAAGGGTTAGACAAAGAGTACAGAATAAGATACCTAATATATAAAGAATGGAGGAGGAATAAAAGGAGGGAAAAAAAAGAACCTTTAGACTGTGTTTGTAATAGCATACTAAGTGAGTTAAGTTAGACTCTTAGAGACTAAGGAAGTTACCTTGAACCTTTGGTAACCATGAACTAAAGCCTGCAATGGCAATAAGTACATACCTATCAATAATCATCCTAAATGTAAATGGTCTGAATGCACCAATCAAAAGACATAGAGTCACTGAATGGATAAAAAAACAGTCCCATCTATATGCTGCCTGTAAAAGACTCACTTCAAACCCAAAGACATGCACAGACTAAAAGTGAAGGGATGGAAAAAGATATTTCATGCAACTAATAGTGAGAAAAAAGCAGGAGCTGCAGTACTTGTATCAGACAAAATAGACTTTAAAACAAATAAAGTCACAAGAGACAAAGAAGGACATTACATAATGATAAAGGGGTCAATCCAACAAGAGGATATAACTATTATAAATATCTATGCGCCCAATACAGGAGCACCTACTTATGTGAAACAAATACTAACTGAATTAAAAGGGGAATAGAATGCAGTGCATTCATTCTAGGAGACTGCAACACTCCACTCACTCCAAAGGACAGATAAACCAGACAGAAAATAAGTAAGGAGACAGAGGCATTGAACAACACATTAGAACAGATGAATCTTACAGACATCTACAAAACTCTCCACCTGAAAGCAGCAAGATACACATTCTTCTCAAGTGCACATGGAACATTTTCAAGAACAAATCATATACTAGGCCACAAAAAGAGCCTCAGTAAATTTAAAAAGATTGAAATTGTATCAACCAGTTTCTCAGACCACAAAGGTATGAAACCAGAAATAAATGACACAAAGAAAATGAAAAAGCACACAAACACATAGAGGCTTCATGAGACATGCTCCTAAATACAACCAATGGATCAATGACCAAATAAAAACAAAGATCAAGCAATATATAGAGACAAATTATAACAATTATTCAACACCACAAAATCTGTGGGATGCAGCAAAGGCTGTGCTAAGAGGGAAGTTATTGCAATACAGGCCTACCTCAGGAAAGAAGAACAATCCCGTATTCAGTCTTAACTCACAATTAATGAAACTAGAAAAAGAAGAACAAATGAGGCCCAAAGTCAACAGAAGGACAGACATAATAAAGATGAGAGAAGAAATAAATAAAATCTAGAAGAATAAAACAATAGAAAAAAATCAATGACAGCAGGAGCTGGTTCTTTGAGAAAATAAACAGTATAGAAAAACCCATAGCCAGAATTATCAAGAAAAAAAGAAAGTCTACATATATAAACAGAATGAAAAATGAGAAAGGAAAAACCACTACAGACACCACAGAAATACAAAGAATTATTAGAGAATACTATGAAAAGTTATATGCTAATGAACTGCATAACCTAGAAGAAATGGACAACTTTCTAGAACCTTCCAACCTTCCAAGGCTGACCCAGGAAGAAACAGAAAATCTTAACAGACCAATTACCAGCAATGAAATTGAATTGGTAATCGAAAAACTACCAAGAACAAAACACCTGGACCAGGTGGCTTCACTGCTGAATTTTATCAAACATTTAGTGAAAACCTAATACCCACCCTCCTTAAAATTTTCCAAAAAGTAGAAGAGGAGGGAATACTTCCAAACTCATTCTATGAGGCCAGCATCACCATAATACCAAAGCCAGGCAAAGACCCCACAAAAAAAGAAAATTATAGATCCATATCCATGATGAACATAGATACAAAAATACTCAACAAAATATTAGCAAACCGAATTTGAAAATACATCAAGAAGATCATCCATCATGAACAAGTAGAATTTATTCCAGGGATGCAAAGATAGTACAATATTAGAAAATCTATCAACATTATCCACCACATCAACAAAAAGGACAAAAACCACATGATCATCTCCATAGATACTGAAAAAGCATTTGACAAAATTCAACATCCACTCATGATAAAAACTCTCCACAAAATGGGTATAGAGGGCAAGTATCTAAACAATAAAGGCCATATATAGCAAACCCACAGCCAACGTCATACTTAACAGCGAGAAGATGAAAGCCTTTCCTTTAAGATCAGGAACAAGACAAGGATGCCCACTCTCTCCACTTTTATCAACATAATACTGGAGGCCCTCGCCATGGCAGTCAGACAACACAAAGAAATAAAAGGCATCCAGATGGGTAAAGAAGTTAAACTGTCACTGTTTGCAGATGACATGATATTGTACATGAAAAACTAAAGAATCCACTCCAAAACTACTAGATCTAATATCTGAATTCAGCAGTTGCAGGATACAAAATTAATACACAGAAATCTATTGCATTTCTATACACTAATAGCGAACAAGCAGAAAGAGAAATCAGGAAAACAATTCCATTCACAATTGCATCAAAAAGAATGAAATACCTAGGAATAAACCTAACCAAGGAAGTGAAAGACCTATACTCTGAAAATTACAAGACACTCATGAGAGAAATTAATGAAGATACCAATAAATGGAAACACATCCCATGCTCATGGATAAGAAGAATTAATATTGTCAAAATGGCCATCCTGCCTAAAGCAATCTACAAATTCAATGCAATCCCTATCAAAATACCAACAGCATTCTTCAATGAACTAGGGAAAATAGTTCTAAAATTCATTTGGAACCTCAAAAGACCCTTAATAGCCAAAGCAATCCTGAGAAGGAAGAATAAAGCTGTGGGGATTATGCACCCTGACTTCAAGCTCTAGGGCAAAGCCACAGTAATCAAGACAATTTGGTATTGCCTCAAGAATAGACCCTTAGGCCAATGGAAGAGTCTAGAGAGCCCTGATATAAACCCAAGCATATATGGTCAATTAATTTACGATAAAGGAGTCATGGACATATAATGGGGAAATGACAGCCTCTTCAAGAACTGGTGTTGGCAAAACTGGACAGCTTCATGCAAGGGAATGAAACTGGATTATTGTCTATCCCCATACACAAAAGTAAACTCGAAATGGATCAAAGACCTGAATGTAAGTCATGAAACCATAAAACTATTAGAAGACACAATAGGCAAAAATCTCCTGAGTATAAACATGAGCAATTTTTTTCTGAATGCATGTTCTCAAGGAAAGGAAACAAAAGCAAAAATGAACACATGGAACTACATCAAACTAAAATGCTTCTGTATAGAAAAGGGCAACATCAGCAGAACAAAAAGGCATTCTACAGTATGGGACAATATATTTGTAAATGACACATCCAAAGAGGGGTTAACATCCAAATTATATAAAGAACTCACATGCCCCACACCCAAAAAGCTAATAACCCGATTAAAAAATGGGCAGAGAATCTGTACAGACAATTCTCCAAAGAAGAAATTCAGATGGCCAAGAGTCACATAAAAAGATGCTCCACTTTGCTAATTATCAGGGAAATGCAAATTAAAAACACAGTGAGATATCACCTCACACCAGTTAAGATGGCCAGTATCGAAAAGACTAAGAACAACAAATGCTGGTGAGGATGTGGAGAAAGGGGAACCCTCCTATACTGCTGGTGGGAATGTAAGCTAGTTCAACCATTGTGGAAAGCAATATGGAGGTTCCTCAAAAAAGTAAAAATAGAAATACCATTTGACCCAGGAATCCCACTCCTTGGAATTTACCCAAAGAATACAACTTCTCAGATTCGAAAAGACATATGCACCCCTATGTTTATGGCAGCATTATTTATAATAGCCAAGATATGGAAGCAATCTAACTGTCCATCAATAGATGAATGGATAAAGATGTGGTACATATACACAAGGAATACTATTCAGCCATAAGAAAGAAACAAATCCCACCCAACATGGATGAAGCTAGAGGGTATTATGCTCAGTGAAATAAGCCAGGTAGACACAAGCACCAAACCATTTCCGTCATTTGTGGAGTATAACAATGAAGCAAAACTGAAGGAACAAATAGCAACAGACTCATAGACTCCAAGAAGGGACTAGTGGTTACCAAAGAGGAGGGGTTGTGGAAGGCAGGTGGGGAAGGAGAGAGAAAGGGATTGAGGGGTATTATGATTGGTACACATGGTGTGGGGCGGATCATGGGGAAGACAGTGTAGCACAGAGAAGGCAGTTAGTAACTCTGTGACATCTTACTAACCTGATGGGCAGTGACTGCAACAGGGTATGAGGGGGGCATGATAATATGGGTGAATGTAGTAATCACATTGTTTTTTCATGTGAAACCTTCATAAGTGTATATCAATAATACCACAATAATCATAAAAAGAATATTTGTATGAAGCAAATCAGTTAGAAATGTAAAATCAGAAATGAATCATCTTCAGGACTGATATAACATCAGGAGCCTTTTTCAAGTATAGCTAATATAGGCCTTTTTGCCAGGAATGAGGTTGAGTTAGGATTCCCACATAGTAATAAAGTCGAGTGTTATTTTGTAAGGGCAAACATGGGTAGATTTTACCACTACTATTCTAGTCCTGATTACTACTGCTCAGTAAATTTACTCTTCGTATTCTCTTTGAGTGACACTGCTTTTAAACATGGTAATAGTGTGATCAGAGCTAAGAGTCACCTGATGTGTTAACTGGGCTAAAAATCAAAAGGAATTGTTGACAACAAAAATTATCAGCCATGTATCCCATGTACCTAGACACTCTTTTATTTCATTTTGCAGGTATATGTTTTACCTCCAGTGATCTCCAATTATGTCGCAGAGTTTCCAGGTATAATTTACTATTCAATGTGCAAACAGGGAAGTCAGGATGGCAGAGTGGATATAACGCAGACTTGGGAGACCTTAGTTAAGCTTTGTAACTACCTCAAATAACTTGTATGTACAGTGTGGACAATGATAACATCTGGGTCTCAAGGCTGTTAGGAGAATTGACAGAATATTTAGAATACACTTAGAAAGTTGTCCAGTACATGGTGTTTCTTAATAAATAAGTTAATAAGCTTACAGGTGAAGGATGCAGACGGATGCTAAGAGACGTGGTTTTGGCCTTCATTTGTCATAATGGGTTGAACTGTGACCTCCCCAAACAAATGTTGAAGTCCTAACCCCCAGTACCTGTGAATGAGCACCTACTAGGAAATAGGGTCTTCGCAAATGTAATCAAGTTAAGGAGATGTCAAACGGAATTAGGGTTGGGCCCTAAATCCAATGACTCAAGGGGAACTTTTGTCCTTACAAGCAGAGAACAGTTTGGAGTTAGACACACATATGATGAAGAAGGTCACACATAGATGGATGCAGAAAGTGGAGTGATACAGCTCTAAGTGCAGGAGCATCAAGGATTGCTGTCAACCACCTGAAGCTAGGAAGAGGCAAGGCAGGAGTTTCCCCTAGATCCTTCAGAGGGATCAAGGCCCTCCTAATAACTTGATTTCAGAGTTTTAGCCTTCAGAACTGTGAGAGAGGAAATTGGTTGTTTTAAGCCCCCCAGTCTGTGGTAACTATGACGGCAGCCCTAGGAAACTGTTATGCCAGCCATGCAACTTGAAGCAAAGTTCTTCAGTGTTTGAAACCTTAGTTTCCTCGACTTTAAAATGACAGTGACACCAGTAGCTGCCCATGGGCTGTGAGGTTTCTGTATAAAGTGCATAGCCAGAGACATGCACAGAGGAATATTCACTGCCTCTGAGGCTTCATTTAGTCATCTTTGTCATCATCATCATCATCATCAATGGTGGTCATTGTCTTCTCCCAGATTTCTCTGTAACAGCCTTTAAGTACAGTAAATTAATTTCCTCTAACCCTGTTTAAAGTGGATGTGTACCCTGTATGCTGGTTTGTGTCTGGGCCTTCATGTGCTTCTTCAGCATTTTCTTGATTGCAGAGGAGGGTGAGTGTGTGTTTGAAAGGATTGAGACCATAGCCTGAAGTAGCCAACAGCATATGAAAATGTTCTTTCAAGCTTCTACTAAATTTGGGTTTTACCCTGTAATATGTGAGCTTTTGCTTAAATATAAATATGGGTGCTCTGAATCACTAAATTGCTTAATTTCCTTCTAAATCATGAGGAGGAAGTCCATGCTTTGGGAAGATACAGCATAAGGCTTCTTGTTTCCATATACTCCCCTTCATCCTGGTATAGTGTTACAAACTCCTGGGCTCATCTCCATCCTATTTAATAACTAGAGTCTCACAATTTCTTAGGAGAACTCCAGATTATGACCATTCCATTTTAAAACCTCAGTACCTCTAGGCCAGCGGTTCTCCACTAGGGGTGATTCACCCCCTGGGGGACATTTGACAATGTCTGGGGACATTCTGGGTTGTCCCAACCGAGGATGTTACTAGCATCTAGTGAGCAGCAGCCAGAAACACTGTACAACCTGCTGCAATGCACAAGATAGCCCCATACCGCAAACATTATCAGGCCCAAGATGTCTGCAGTGCTGTGGTTGAGAAGCCCTGCTGTAAGCCATGCCTGGGGTGACCAAGTTGAGTTTCAGTGTGTTAGGCCATTTTCATTAGGGTCATTACCATATAATGTTTGATTTTCCCCCCTTTTGTTTCTCTACACAGATCTATATTGTATGTGTTTCTGTATTCCATTCAGCTCCTTGCACCCATCTTGGGAAATAGTAGGTGCTCAGTGAGTGTTTATGGATGGAATCTACTGCTATGAAAACATCCCACACCCTTGTCACTCTGCCACTCAAAGATATAAAAATATTTTCTCTCTTCTGTGGCTTAAATAGCATAAAAAATGCATAGAATTTCAGAGAGAGCAGCGTTCTTAGAAGGGTCACACATCACAGAGCTGAGAAAAAATGGTACTCCAGCAAGTGTAGGGTAGTAGCTGGTCAATAATGAGGGACCTGGTTCTGCCCTTTCTATCTCTATGTCAACAGCTCCCACCAGACTTAGACAATCCTCTGTTGTACATACTTGTTACTTTCCCCTAAGCCCTCAAAAGGAGTAAATTTGTAATAGTATTTTCTTATCAGTTAGTAACTTGTATTTAGTTCATAGCTTTGCACTCCAGTCCTCCTGGAACCAGACCCTAGTTGCTCCAGCTTCTAAAAATATTCTCATCAGACCCCAAACCCTCAAGCTATTCTGCACAGCACAATTAAAGCTGCTACCACATTGTATTAGAATAGCATTTTGGTATGTCCACCTCTCTCTCTTCACAGTGAACACCTGAGGGCCTTATTTCTTATTTATCTTTATTTTCCCTGGTGCCTAGGACACAGTGGGTGTTTAGTGTGTGTTTTGACAGACAAATAAATATAGTAATCAATCCATAAATGAATCATCCAGTTTGGATGATACTTACATGGGTTCTATATCTTTACTGTTGTTTGTGCTCCATGTCTCTGTGCATCTCACAGACCAGGTTTTTCAACCTGAGAGCAAGATGGTGACCAACAGTGCCAGCTGAGTAATCATGCCCCATAACTTTTATAGATCAGTCCTAGGGATAGCTTTAATAGGTCCAGTTTGGGTCATTCACCAGCAACTGAACCAATTACTTTGGCTATGGGGATTGGATCATTTGATCAGTGCCAACCAGAGGACTAAATCTCTTGCTAGGGGAGGTAGAGAGAGCTTCATCCATGGAATAAATTTCAGAGGAGAACGAGGTATTTCATCACTAGGAGAAAGTGTGGAAAGAGCTTCTAGACAAGAAAGCATAGTGAATGTCCAGTATATGAGATCCTCTATCACAGGTTCAACATGTCTCACTTCCCTCTTTCTTCTGCGAGGCCTAAAGTCATGCTTTATGTCCCAGCAGTAACTGGTGAATATATATAGCTGCCAACTGGAGAAAATGTGTAGTAATTTACTATGTTAGGTATTACTAACATGCTGGCTTATTTAGAATGATTTGCCAGCATAGTGCATGAAAAATGTCCTATACTGTAAATAGAGTATTTATGCTCTGCTAAAATATGTTTTCCCCAGCATACTGTGTTGCTTTTCTTAATAATAAAATGGTGAAATTTAAGAGAACTAGGTGGGTTTAGGTGGGGCAAATAGCAGTCTCTATGGCCAGGATCCTCACCTGACCCTAAACTACTTGATGATGTAATGGCCAACTCCTAGGCTAATGCTTCTACATCCATAGCAATGATCTATTATTGACTGAGTCACTATATAAAGGGCTCCGCCCAGAGGGTGGAGTCAGAGACAGAGGAGAATTACAGGCCTGCAGACTGCTGGATGCAGACATGATTCTAGTTCTGGACCTACCGGCATGAGAATACAGCCGGGTATAAACCCTTTTACCCCAAGAACGTTCCATTGTCCTTTTTTGGTCTCACCGAATCCACAGTGAACTTGCTCGGGGCTGAAACCCTCAGGTAAGACAGTATGGTATGGAGTATAGACTTTCATCAGATCAGGTGTTCTTTTGGAATTACTTGATTTTTACCTGGTAGGTTTTATGGCAGTTCAATTAGAAGAACAAGTTCCTTTGGTGTTTGGGGAGGTTTGGGGAATGCAGTGAGCACTGTACCAGACAACTATCAAAATTCAGGACTACAGTGTCTTCATTCTCCATATCAGTGGCAACATCTAATTACAAAGAAGGAAATGTCAATACTTTTAGGAACAATTTTATTTTTATTTTTTACTGCTGGCAGGGTGGTTTGTATTAAATCTAACTTTAGTTGACAGGAACTACCCAAAATTATCCACAGAATGTGCAATAAGACATGGCATAAATATGTCTTTGTCAAAACAGTAAGCAGGAGCTCTTGCTTAAAAACTTAAGAAGTGTCCTACCTTCAGGCTCTGATGGTAAACTTGGTTTCAAATTCACTTGTGAAATGAAAGCATTTGGGAAGCTGAGATCTGTAAGCTTACAGTGTGATTTTGCATTCTGGGTTTAATTTTTCCTGAATATGGGTGGACTGAATGTTTCTGAGACTGGAATTATACATAATTAAATATAATATAATTCTGGTCCTTCTAGTCGGTTCTGGGATTTTGTTTTGTTTTGTTTAGTACTGCATCCTCAGGGCTTAGCTTATAAAAGTTGCCCATTACTCAGTGAATGCATGGCAATTAGTCTTCAAAAATGAAAATCTTCACGTTTCTTAATAACATAGATTTAAATATTGGACATAAATATATTTCCTAGGAGTAGACCCACTCATAGCATATATTAATTCATTTAATTTATCAACACATATTTAATGAACAACTACCTCATTGTAGCATAGTGTTCCATTCTAGAAATTACATAAGTTACGTCTGTACTAATCAGAATCAATCAGTAGCAAGTGATCAGACCCCAATTCACCTTATCTTAAGTGAACAAAGGGAGCTTATTAGGTTATGTTTTGGGAAATCCAGGGGAGTAGATAGGACCTCATGTATAGCTGGATCCATAGGTCCTAATGATATAACTTGGATTCTGCCTCTATCTCTCCATTTTTCATCACCAGCTTAATTATTGGACAGAATGTCTTCACCTGGTAGCAAAGATGGTCATGGGAAGGCCTAGTCTTAAATTGGCCTTTTAGTGATCTCAGAAAAATTAGTCTCCATCCCCTATACAGATGCATTCCTAAAGTGACTCTGATTGGCCCTCTTTTTTGATATTGCACCTCTAAGCCAGACACTGTGTCCAAAGAGAGGGAGGAAAGGATACTCTGATAGGTCAGCCTGAATCATGTGCCATCACCAGGACAGGGAACCGGGGCTGGCAGCCCATTGGACTCACATGGAGTGGAAAGAGGCAGATCCCAAAAGAAAGGACAAAGTAAAAGCCACAACCATGGATGTCCAGATGTTCACTACATTCACTCTAGTAGGCTTCCTGTATAGTTTTATTTAACTTCAGTGGTAAGCTTTTCCAATTTGTTTAGGAGCAAACTGAAATATTCAAGGCTGAAGTGATTTGTTCAAGGTCATCCAGTAGGTTAATGACTAATCTATGAGTAACCAAAATCTGCACTTTCCTACTCTAGAGCCTATTCTCACTGTATCATTTGGCCTCCCAGGTGCCCTATAAACCTACTTCTTTTTTTTCCCTTCACTTCAAGCATAGCTATTCCCATTTAGTAAGTCATATTCTCCTACAGAATTATAAAGTAGATTGGCCAGCTGCAGTTCCACATAGCATATAAAACTGACCTTGTATGTAATGTGTTGGAATTCCATAACCTGGGTAAGCCCCCCAAAATGAACCATGACTTAATAACACTGCAGTGCAAAGATGATGTGAGGGAGAACTTCTTTTAACTTATAAGATATGGGTGATTTTTAGACATCACACTCTTCCTGAGATGATTAAAATCTGTTCAATAACAGGGTTTTGTGCTTTATGAGCTGAAACTCTTAGTCGATAAACCCAATGGAAATCATTGCAAGGAACAAGACTCCAGCTGTGTTCATTTCACAGCCCCTCTTAACACAGCTAGTGTCCACTGTGATATTGTAGACTCTGTCCTCAAAGCTCTATGAAGAGGTAAATGACTGTGAGGGAGAATAGGGAATGGAAAAGAACATAGGGCTGGGAGTCCATCAGTACTTCACGATTCTGGGCAAAAGCACACCATTTCTGAATCTCCCTTTCTGCATCTATAAAATGTGGATATTTAGAACACAGATGCTGGGAAGTTCCATCAGTGTTTGGTAGCTAAGTTACTATAATAAGGCAAAGATGAACTTAGCTTGATATTAGACTCATAGAGAATGGAAAATGTCCCCAGATAATCTTCAGACCACTTCATTTGTTTGTAATTGATGTGAATTTCCACAGTAACAGATTATATATGAAATACAAATTATTACAAGCCCTGTCCCTGAAAACCAAAATTACTGTTCACCTATGGATAGATGAAGGAAAAAGAGCAATCAGACATGGAATTGGTCCTCCATGCCATACTAATAAGCAAATATATTTGGTAGCAAACATTAACCTGGAGAAAGGGGAAAAATTAAGTATTGTTCAGATTTGTTCTTCAGCTATATTGAGCTTTCGGGAGACATGTGAAAACAGTATGTTGCATTCTTTAAAGTCGAACTGAGAATATAGATACCCTTACAGAGCAACCATATCATTAAGAACATGATCTAAAATTTCTTTATCATTCCACATATCACATGAAGATTGGAATGACTCTAAGTGTTTTTATTCTTCTGTGTTTTATTTTAAAACCACAAATTTACACAAAAATAAACAGTAGTCTTCAAGTAGTAAAGAAATATGAGGTAAGTTTTAAATTATATCTAGCATGACATAAGAGAAACACAATGTGTTTATTAAGGTAATAGGATAATGACTGAATTGAATTTATTTATGTATCAATGTAGAGAATATGATATTTTCTCAAAAAATTGTAATATGACAACTAATGGTGGATAATAGCTGGTTGATAGTCTTCAAATGAATGTTAATTTTTTTGTCTTTTAATATGTCTCTAATTTGTCCATTTTTAAAATGCTATAAAATATTATCAACTATATGTCAATGTTAACTTAGAGAAGTTTTGTAAAAAATACAAAAATTTCCAAAATCATATTACTCAGGGCTCTTTCAGTCACAGATAGAAAAATTAGCTTAAGCTGGCTTAAGCAAAAAAAGAAGATTTATTGACTCATACATATGGAAAAAAATGGTGTCATGGCTTCAGGCATAGTTGGATCCAGTTGTTCAACATCACTATTAATCATGCCCTATATCTAAACTCTGCTGTCCTCTGAGTTGGTTTTATTGTCTGGCAAGGTCTTTCTGTGTGAAGACAAGAGAACTATGCCCCAGCTCTCAGATAACATTCTATCCCCTTAATTACCGAAAGCTCAGAACTTTTTTCAAGTGTTTCCAACCAAAGTCCTCTTGTATCTCACTGGACCAGTTTGGGCTGCAAGCCCATATTAGAACCAGTTTCTGCAATTAAGAGAATGGATTATGCTGATTGGCCAAGCCTAGATCACATGATCACAAAAGCTGGAATCTAGGGACAGTTGCACCCAAACCATACTGACAAAGATTGGGGATGACTTACCCCTCAAAGCAATAAGAATGTTTTTTCAAGCATTATCTTAACATCAATAAAATACTGAAAATTTTATATGTAGTGTGTAGTAAACTAAAGGTTTGAGGTTAAGATTAATACCAAATTGCCTGGGGAGGGCTACCCTGAATTTTACCAAACTGTGTATTAATGGTTTTTAGAAAACAGGTAATTTTCAGCACCATAAGAGCAAAAAATGAGGATATTGCCCATTATTGACAGCATGGGTTGACTTCTTGGTAACCATGATTCTTAAAATTACCATTGCTTTCCATGTGTTTTCCAAATTTTAAATGATACTAAGATTTTACAGTTAATTAAAACTGGCACTGTTTCTACCATCAGATAAATTCATAAAATTAAAAAATATGATCACATGTCAAAGGGTTACTTGTGCAGTAGACTATCATATCATGTCATCTGCAAATAGTGACAATTTGACTTCTTTACCAGTCTGGATGCCTTGTATGTCCTTGTGTTGTCTGATTGCCGTGGCTAGGACCTCCAGTACTATGTTGAATAACAGTGGAGAGAGTGGGCATCCCTGTCTTGTTCCGGATCTTAGATGAAAAGCTTTCAGCGTCTCGCCGTTAAGTATGATGTTAGCTGTGGGTTTGTCATATATAGCCTTTATGATGTTGAGGTACTTGCCGTCTATACCCATTTTGTTGAGAGTTTTAATCAGGAATGGATGCTGTATTTTGTCAGATGCTTTTTTAGCATCTATGGAGATGATCATGTGGTTTTTGTTCTTCTTTTTGTTGATGTGGTGGATGATGTTGATGGATTTTCGAATGTTGTACCATCCTTGCATCCCTGGGATGAATCCCACTTGATCATGGTGTAAGATCCTCTTGATGTATTTTTGAACTCGGTTTGCTAATATTTTGTTGAGTATTTTTGCATCTACGTTCATCAGGGATATTGGTCTGTAATTTTCTTTTTTGGTGAGGTCTTTGCCTGGTTTTGGTATTAGAGTGATGCTGGCTTCATAGAATGAGTTTGGAAGTATTCCCTCCTCTTCTATTTTTTGGAAAACGTTAAGAAGAATGGGTGTTATTTCTTCTCTATATGTCTGGTAGAATTCAGAGGTCAATCCATCAGGTCCGGGGGTTTTGTTCTTGGGTAGTTTTTTGATTACCGCTTCAATTTCGTGGCTGGTAATTGGTCTGTTTAGTTTTTCTGTTTCTTGCTTGGTCAGTCTTGGAAGGTTGTATTTTTCTAAGAAGTTGTCCATTTCTTGTAGGCTTTCCAGCTTGTTAGCATATAGAGTCTCATAATACTCTCTTATAATTCTTTGTATTTCTGTGGGGTCCGTCGTGATTTTTCCTTTTTCATTTCTGATTCTGTTTATGTGTGTAGATTCTCTTTTTCTCTTAATGAGTCTGGCTAGGGGTTTATCTATTTTGTTTATTTTTTCAAAGAACCAGCTCTTGGTTTCATTGATTTTTTCTATTGTTTTTTTCTTCTCAATTTTATTTATTTCTTCTCTAATCTTTATTATGTCCCTCCTCCTTCTGGTGACTTTAGGCCTCATTTGTTCTTTTTTTTCCAATTTCAGTAATTGTGTCTTTAGACTATTCATTTGGGAATGTTATTCCTTCTTTAAATAGGCCTGGATTGCAATATACTTTCCTCTTAGAACTGCCTTTGCTGCGTCCCACAGAAGTGGCTTTGTGTTGTTGTTGTCATTAGTCTCCATATATTCTTTGATTTCTGTTTTGATTTGGTCGTTAACCCATTGATTAATTAGGAGAATGTTGTTAAGTCTCCATATATTTGTGAGCCTTTTTGATTTCTTTCTAAAATTTATTTCTAGTTTTATACCTTTGTGATTTGAGAAGTTAGTTGGTAGGATTTCATTATTTTTGAATTTACTGAGGTTCTTTTTGTGGCCTAGTATGTGGTCTATTCTGAAAAATGTTCCATTTGCACTTGAGAAGAATCTGTATCCTGTTGCTTTTGGGTGTAGGGTTCTGTAGATGTCTGTTAGGTCCATCTGTTCTAGTGTGTTGTTCAGTGCTCTGTGTCTTTACTTATTTTCTGTCTGGTTGATATGTCCCTTGGAGTGAGTGGTGTGTTGAAGTCTCCTAAAATGAATGCATTGCTGTCTATTTCCTCCTTTAATTCTGTTAGTATTTGTTTCACATATGCTGGCACTCCTGTGTTGGGTACATATATATTTATAATGGTATATCTTCTTGTTGGACTGACCCCTTTATCATTATGTAATGTCCTTCTTTATCTCTTGCTTCTTTCTTCGTTTTGAGGTCTATTTTGTCTGATACAAGTACTGCAACACCTGCTTTTTTCTCCTTGTTGTTTGCAAGAAACATATTTTTTCATCCCTTCAGTTTTAGTCTGTGTGTATCTTTGAGTTTGAGGTGAGTCTCTTGTAAGCAGCATATAGATGGGTCTTGCTTTTTTATCCATTCTGTTACTCTGTGTCTTTTGATTGGTGCATTCAGTCCATTTACATTTAGGGTGATTATTGATAGATATGTACTTATTGCCATTGCTGGCTTTAGATTCGTGGTTACCAAGGGTTCAAGGGTTGCTTCTTTACTATCTAACAATCTAACTTAACTTTCTTATTAAGTAATTGTAAACACTGTCTGATGTTTCTTTATTTCTCTCCCTTCTTATTCTTCCTCCTCCATTCTTTATATACTAGGTGTTTTATTCTTTGCCTTTAGTTAGTATTTGGATGGTCTGCTTTCTTTCCTATGATTTTATTTTCTCTGGTGACATTTTTTTAGCCTTAGGAGTGCTTCCATCTAGAGCAGTCCATTTAAGATATCCTGTAGTGGTGGTTTATGAGAGGCAAACTCTCTCAACTTTAGTTTGTGTGGAAATTGTTTAATCCCTCCATCATATTTAAATGATAATCGTGCTGGATACAATATTCTTGGTTCGAAGCCCTTCAGTTTCATAACGTTAAATATATCATGCCATTCTCTTCTGGCCTGTAAGGTTTCTGTTGAGAAGTCTGATGATAGTCTGATGGGTTTTCCTTTGTAGGTGATCTTTTTTCTCTCTCTAGCTGCCTTTAATACTCTGTCTTTATCTTTGATCTTTGCCATCTTAAATATTATGTGTCTTGGTGTTGTCTTCCTTGGGTATCTTGTGTTGAGAGATCTGTGGGCTTCCGTGAACTGCGAGACTATTTCCTTCCCCAGTGAGGGAAAGTTTTCAGCAATTATTTCTTCAAAGACACTTTCTATCCCTTTTTCTCTCTCTTCTTCCTCTGGTACTCCTATAATGCGAATATTGTTCCATTTGGATTGGTCACACAGTTCTCTTAATATTCTTTCATTCCTAGAAATCCTTTTATCTCTCTCTGCCTCAGCTGCTCTGTATTCCTGTTCTCTGATTTCTATTCCATTAACAGTCTCTTGCATCCCATCCAGTCTGCTGTTAAGCCCGTCGATCGCTTGTCTGATTTCTGCGTTGTCTTTCCTCACTTCTCTCACTTCCTCCCTCAGCTCTTGCACATTTCTCTGTAGGTCAGTCAGCATGGTTATGACTTTTATTCTGAATTCTTTTTCAGGACAACTGTGCATTTCCATCCCTTCAGGCTCTCTCTCTGGGGTTGTCTGGTTGATTTTAGTCGGAACCATATTCCTCTGTCTTTTCATGGCTATAGAAGTGGTCGCTGGTAGTTGCCACATATGTCAGCTGGGCTCTTTAAGACTTTAAAAAGAGGAAAAAATAGAAAGAAAGAAAGAAAAGGAAGAAAGAAATGAAAAAACAAAAATCAAAACAAAACAAAAAAAACACCCACCAGGAGTACATTCTGTGGGGATACTGTAGGTGGCGCTATTGCCCCACTCTTCTGCAGCCGTGGCCACGCTGCTTCGCAGGGCCCTTTATCGCTCTGGCTGTGGTGGAAACGAATGGGAGGCTGTTGATCTCAGCGAGAAGTGTAAGTCCAGCCACGCTTCCTCAGTCGCCAGCTAAGGCGTCCGAAACTCCCAGGACTCCCAGCCTGCTGGGCTGAGTGTGCCGGCGTGATCCAGCTCCTCCTCTGGGCTCCTGTCTCTTTAAGACCGCTGAAGAAAGCACGTGTTTTTTTTTTCTTCCTTCCCAGGATCCGGCTGCAAGTACCCTGGCGTGTTCCCCACTCAGATCCTGCCCCTCTGTCTCTCCAATCTCCGCTGCACTGTGCGATGTGGGTTAGCACTCCCCGCGCAGATCACCGGGGCTGGCTACTTTGCGGGCTGTACTTCCACTCCCTCCCGGCTCTGAATCCTCTCCTCCCGCCGGGGCGCTGGTGTGGGGAAGTGCTCGGGTCCCGCTGGGTCGCGGCTCTGTATCTTACCCGCCTCTTGGGGCGCCAAGTCCTCTCGGGTGTAGCTGCACGCTGTGCGCGTTCCTGTGTATTCTTGTCTCTCTTTTAGTAATAGTTGTAGTTGCTGTATTTTCGTAGATAAATATAGTGTTGGGAGGAGATTTCTGCTGTTCTGCTCACACTGCCATCTTCCTGGAAGTCTCTCGATAACCTGCTTTTTTATGCCATTTAATGGATACGGTCACAAGGAAATAATCTGAGAATAACCTGTGGGTGCTCAGATCTCAAACAAACAGCTGGCAAAAAAAAAAAAGGAAACCTCAGTCATACAGGTGCAAGGAAATGAATTCTGCCAGCGACTTGTGGAAGCTTGGCAGATCTTAGTCTGCTCAAGCTTCCAAATGAGGTCAAAGCCAGCAAACACCTAGATTTTTGCTGTGTGAGACCCTGAGAAGTGGACACAGCTGAACCGTGCCAGACTTCTGACACATGGAAACTATGAGGTGATAAATTTGTGTTGCTTTAAGCTGCTAAATTTGTGGTAATTTGTTATGCAGCAATAGAACACTAATACAGCCTGGAACATGCTAAACCCCCCATCCAGAATCTATATTATGTGGCAGTAATTTTCAAGACTGTTACACAAAAACTAGATAATGTGGTTTCATAACAAATGGAAAGCAACACAGAAATCTTGTGATTGTTATAGACAATTAAGTTAAGGGGGTGGCATATCATATTGTCATTGTTCCTTCTCCTTAACCAGTTTATTTGCGATCTCTCACAGGAAATATTATACACTGTGCAATTTCAGTTTGTGGTTTTCTAGCTTCCACTGTGTTTAGACATTGATTCAAAATAGCAATAGTATATTTTGTTTTTTAAAGTGTCAAAATACTATCATTCTATCAACAAACAGTGTGACATCCCTAAGATGTTTTTTCTCTCTATTCATGTTTGCTGTGTTAAATTATGTTTTTTGTTTTATAATGCAGATACAACTAGACTAAAATGTATAAAAGTTAACACAATTTATATATAGTTTATTATCTCAGACTGATATTCAAGAATGCATAATCAAAACCAATAGACAAGAAAACTATATAGTACCTGAACTTCTGGGCCTATTTTTTAAACTCACCAATAGAATCAGTTTTAATTTTTCTTAAGCGAGATTAAACTGATATAAAAGAACCAAAGTCCATTACAAATCTATTTTTGTTCTTTTTGCTTCCCTGGCTTTGTAATGAGCTTGTGTTTGAGAGAAAGAGAGAGAGAGAAAATAATTGGAACTATCTCTCCTATTACCACCAACTCCTGTTTTGAAGACTTTTCTGTTATTTAACACCTTCCATTTGTTTCACCTTAGAAGTGTGATTCAGTTATCAGAACCTGAAGAAACTGAATCTAAGCTGGAAGCCTTCATCATAAATACCAGACTCAAGTCAGGGAAACCAAGCTGTCACAGGCCTCTTTCTTACGGTTTTTCCTCGGAAATGAAATTTGACCTATATAGGTACTAACTCAGGGGACTGTTCTGAGAGTCCAGGTATTGTCATCAGGATACACACTGATTAGGTACTTTTGTGATCTGGGGCTTTGCTAGCTGCTCATCCATTAATGAGGTTTGATGGGTATAGTATTGGGATCTGCTCCCCGAGTGATGGTGTTGTATGGGATAACCTGACTGAGACTGAACCATCTTGAGGCCCCACTGTATCCACTCTGTTTACCTTTTGGCCTGTCATCCTGGAGGGGGCCAATTTTGATGTTCAATCTGCACTGTCCCAGTGTCTCAGGGCTTAGCAAGACCATAAATACCTAAAGGTCCTTTTTTTGTGCACATGCACCTATTCTTCCCCATCCCCTTCAGGTAGCCACCCTGCTGTCACTGCTCCTACTAATGCAGCCATGCTGAGAATTACCATTTTTGTAGTATCTACTGTGTTCCAGGCATTATAAGGTAATATATCAGTAAGGTGTTGCCACATAATAAATCACCCTGAAACTTAGCAGCTAAAGCAACAACAAGCATAATCTCACACAGTTTCTGTGGGTCAAAAGTCTGTGACTGGCTTCACTGTGTAGTTGCAGCTCAGGGTGTCTCATGAGGCTGCAGTCAAAAGAGTGGCTAGGGCTGTAGTCATCTGAAGTCTCAATAGGGGCTAGAAAATCCAACTTTAAGATAATACGTCACACAGCTGACTGGCATGTTGATGCTAGCTCTTGGAAGAAGGCCTTGGTTCCTTAATGCTTGGACCTTTCCATGGGGCTGTTGGAATCTTTTCAAAACATAGCATCTAGCTTCCCTCAAAGGACAGGATCCATGGGAAAGCAAGGCAGTCAAAGCTCTATTTATAACCTGGCCTTGGATATCATGTACCACAATTTCTGCAATATCTTACTATTCATGCAGGTTAGGTTTATTCATTGTGGGAGAGGACTTTACAAGGATGTGAATACCAGGTGGCAAGAATCAATGGGGCCATTATGGAACATGACAAACGACATGTAGTTATATCATATAATTTTTGCTCAGAAAGTTTATTTTCTGTATGCTCTTTTTAACTATTAGATAATTTTCCTGGAATGAAGGATGTGATTAAGAGAGAGCAGATTCTGAACATACTGATTAATGGTTAGCATACTGAACATATACTGAATATACATACCTTCACTTTCATGATGCTTACCTCTGAATCTGATGTTTGAAAATGTTTACTGACATTCTGCTATTTACCAGTCACCATTCTGGGCACCAGTCACCATGGTGATTGGAGTAGACAGAATGACAGCCCTCAGGAGCTTATATTGTAGAAGAGAGAGACTCTAAACAAGTAAATAGATATTGTAATGAACATCATAACGAAATTGAATAAGCATCAAGATAGAACATAACTGGGAAATGGAGGTCATGTAGGGTAGGGTTGCTACAGATGAAGAGATAACATTTAATCCAAGACCAAAAGTGTCATTAAGGAACCTGTGATAAAAAGATGGGCAACAGTGATAGACAGGAAGAGAAGTCAGAGGAAAGAGCAAAGGCAGGAGCCATTATGAAAGTAGCTTGGCCTTTTTTTTTTTTTTTTGGTATCGTTAATGTACAATCGCTTGAACAACATTATGGTTACTAGACCCCCTATTATCAAGTCCCCCCACATACCCTACAGTCACTGTCCATCAGCATAGTAAGATGCTATAGAATCATTACTTGTCTTCTCTGTAAATACTGCCTTTCTCATGTCCCCCCCCACCACCACATTATGTGTGCTAATTGTAATGCCCCTTTTCCCCCCTTATCCCTCTCTTCCCACCCATTCTCCCCAGTTCCTTTCCCTTTGGTAACTGTTAGTCCATTCTTGGGTTCTGTGAGTCGGCTGCTGTTTTGTTCCTTCAGTTTTTTCTTAGTTCTTATACTCCACAGATGAGTGAAATCATTTGGTACTTGTCTTTCTCCGCCTGGCTTATTCACTGAGCATAATACCCTCTAGCTCCATCCATGTTGTTGCAAATGGTAGGATTTAATTTCTTCTTATGGCTGAATAATATTCCATTGTGTATATGTACCACTTCTTCTTTATCCATTCATCTACCGATGGACACTTAGGTTGCCTCCATTTCTTGGCTATTGTAAATAGTGCTGCGATAAACATAGGGGTGCATATGTCTTTTTCAAACTGGGATCCTGCATTCTTAGGGTAAATTCCTAGGAGTGGAATTCCTGGGTCAAATGGTATTTCTATTTTGAGTTTTTTGAGGAACCTCCATACTGCTTTCCACATGGTTGAACTAATTTGCATTCCCACCAGCAGTGTAGGAGGGTTCCCTTTTCTCCACATCCTCGCCAACATTTGTTTGTATTCTGGATGTTGGCCATCCTAACTGGTGTGAGGTGATATCTCATTGTGGTTTTAATTTGCATTTCTCTGATGATTAGTGATGTGGAGCATCTTTTCATGTGCCTGTTGGCCATCTGAATTTCTTCTTTGGAGAAGTGTCTGTTCAGCTCCTCTGCCCATTTCTTAATTGGCTTATTTGCTTTTTTTTTTGTTGAGGTGCATGAGCTCTTTATATATTTTGCATGTCAATCCCTTATCGGATATGTCATTTATGAATATATTCTCCCATACTGTAGGATGTCTTTTTGTTCTACTGATGGTGTCCTTTGCTGTACAGAAGCTTTTCAGCTTGATATATTCCCACTTGTTCATTTTTGCTTTTGTTTCCCTTGCCCAGGGAGATATGTTCCTGAAGAACTTGCTCATGTTTATGTCCAAGAGATTTTTGCCTATGTTTTTTTCTAAGCGTTTGATGGTTTCATGACTTACATTCAGGTCTTTGATCCATTTTGAGTTTACTTTTGTCTGTGGGGTTAGACAGTAATCCAGTTTCATTCTTTTACATGTAGCTGTCCAGTTTTGAGCTTGGCCTTTTTAAAAGCTGAAAATAAGTTCTTGGTTCTGTATGTGCACACTCAGCCCTGTTCTTGAATTAGACTTCAAGTTGCAAGGTGGGCTTGCAGCACACCATCCCAGCCAAAGGGGGAGCTGTCTGTTTTAGAAGCTGTCATGATAGTACACACTCTCCCTCAGTAACCTTCCTCAGGGCTTAGAAACCTTAATTTGAAAATGGTGCTTTTTATAAAAAATATTTTAGAAATAGAAAAAAATCTGGGACAGATCAACTGAGGGTACCAGCTCCTCTACACTTCAGCAAAAGGTGGTATCGGACTCTATTAGATGATATAATCCATTATAATATTTGTTGTCAGAAAAAAAGAAACCAACTCTGGCTAATGTAAGTAGAAAATGAATTTTTGGATGATTATCAGGACACTTGGGAAGTTGAAGGGAATGTTGGAAAAACAACTCTGAGTAAAAAAAACAACAAAAAAAATCGTCTGTCCATTTAAGATGTAGCATCAAGTTTACAATCTCTTTAAGTTCTCACTTCTAGAATGAATGGACCCCACCATTTCTTGTTGTGGTCCTTTTTCATTTTTGCGTCATTCAGCTTGATATTAAAAATTTTAAGAGAGTTCATTGACCTAGCTTGACACTGTTGTTTGGAGAAGTAATATTCCAGAAGAAAATTAGGGTGCCATTACCAAAAGTGACACTTTCCTTTTATGTTCTCTTGTCCTCCCAAATTCCTTACAAAGTTGGGAGCAGGGTGTCAGATGTATGAAAGATGACTCTAAGGGGAAATGTCACCAAGCCTGTGGATTCTGTCAATCCTACACCCAGCCACGAAGATGCCCAACTTACATATTCAGGGTCATTTGATCAGTAAATTATGACAAGTCACATGCCACATCTTTCTGCACAGTAACTCACAGTTTAGAAGTTATACCTACAGAAAATGTTTGAGACCAGGTGGTGTGCTCAGCTTAAATCTTGCCATTGGAACCATCCAGAAAGATTTGCTTAAATCTAGTAGAGCCTTGAACACATTTTTCCAGTATTGAGTCAATTCAGTTTTGACTTTAACAGAAAAGTAGTTGACTTTTGCCTGTCTTAACTTCAGATGGATACCATTATACACAAAACATATGACTATATAAAAGAGAGTTAACTTCAAAGCAGGTAATGCTGTTTCCAGTATCAGCAGTATGTTTATGTGTCTCTGTGCTGTACCATTCAGTTGTACTGAAGCTGTTGAACAATTGATTCTGACTATCCCAGTCAACCACATTAGCACTGATTTCTTGGATTAGCTCGTTAGAAAGAATATATCAGCTAGGCTCTTGGTCCTTTCCTTGACATACATTGACAATTTAGCACTTAACTTGGTCCAGATGCTTGTGTCTGTCCTTCCTATTCCTTCTGGTAATTTATAGAATACCATCATTCCTTAACCTGCCTAGCATTCTTGGAGCAATATAGCTTACTTATTAAAGCAATAAGGAATTAAGTTTTACGTATAAGAGCTGTGTCCTTCATCACTCTCCTGGCCACGTGACATAGGAAATGCTTTTTAGGTAGTCTTCCCAAAGTCTCTCATCGAATTTCTTAGATGTTCTGAGGTCTTTCCTTTTTCAGGGCATTTGGCATAATGAAGTTCTAGTCTTCAAACCACATGATTTTTATTGAGTAGAAGAGCAGAGTACTTCAAAACATAGAGTCTGGGTTCAGAGAGACCATAAATCAAATATTCAGGCCGTTTCTTTCTCACTGTATGACTCTGGACATATTTTAAATTTTTTTATTTAAATTAATATTTCTTAATTCCTCTGGACCTCCGTTACCTGATTGTCAGATAAATATAGTGATAATAACTGAAGTAAGTAGTATAATATGTGTTAAGTTCTTGTTACTGTGTGTAGCACACAGTAAGAGATCAAAAAGTGTTTTCAGTTATTATCAGCAGCTTCAGTTTTCTCTTACAACATGCCTTACAGGATATTCTCCTCTTATACAAACCATCTTTGGTTATTTATTGTACTCATAAGAGAATCCATTGCCCCTGCCTTTTAAATAATAAATGCGAATTGTTTGCTTTTGAAAGTGGTAAGGAAA
>JAVSCE010003517.1:0-176616 GCA_032199065.1 Smutsia gigantea | reverse complement strand
ACAATCTTATCAGAAGTACTTAAAATAATCATATTTTAAAAATGTTTCTAATTCTTCTAGATTCAATTGATTTCTCCCTACCGTGTGTGTACTAAACCCTTAATTCACATTTTTATAATGAACACTTCCAAAATGAATGTCACTTATGCATTTACGCCGTTTTCTCTCATACTAGCCTTCCCTGTGTAGCAGAGTTCTTGTCTCCTCCCCTTTGAGCCCTGTGCACACTTTTCCATTGTTTAAAATACAGTGCTGAAACATTCCTGTAGTTGAATAAATTATCTGTCATATGGTAATTTGGTTTAAGTCCACCACTACAGCTCTGGTATGCAGAAAACTTTTTCACCATACTGAATTTAATTCCATCAGGAACACCATTTCTGCTAGGAGGTGGATAAGCCACCATTTCTGATTCAATATAGCCTAGTCACTTCCAGCTTAATATGGTCTCCATTGAAAAAACACTCAGCTTTTCAGGATTTGTGTACACATTCCCTTCACCTTCATCTTTTATCAGATGATATCTGAGTTTAGAAGACACTTGTGTAATGGCTGAGCATGGGATGTGACAAGTGAAAAAAATAGGGCAAACGGCCTATAATACTATATGCTCCGTGAGATCATCCATAATTCAGATTCCTTATGGCATTTCTCTAGTCTTCACAGGGTCAAAGCTAACTTACCAGTACTCCATCCATGTGCCAGACTTTGAGAAAGGAAAATGAGAAAAAGTGAAAGGCATGCAATTTCCTATTTTACAACTAGGAAGTGTACATTATTCTGTTTATATCCAATTGACTGGAACTTAGTTTCATGGATCATACTAAAGAAAGAAGTAGAACATATGCCTTGATAACTATGCTATAAAGAAGGAAGAAAAAACATTTATTAAATGGTTAAAAATAACATCTAAAAGTTGAACAGGAAGAATTAATTCATCTTGAGGAATTAAATAAGGCACTTTAGAGCATGTCTCCCATAAAAGGAACTGAAAGTACAATATCCAATTGATTTATTGAACAAATATTTATTGAATCTCATCCATATAAGTAATGGGAAGTTAGCAAATATGAACCAAAACAATTATAGAATCTTCCTTAATGAAAGTTACTAATTATTAATTTTGCTATAATTTTATTACTTGAGCAAAATGGAAATATGAAGGTGAAACCTGGGGTTTTTTTGAAATAGTTTTTAAAGAGTTCAGTTTCCATGGGTCACAAAGCATGAATGTCAGGAATCAGATGGTAGCAAATAGGACATTTTAGTCAAATTTCTTCTTTTTAACAGTAAAGACAAAACTTACATACATGCTTCCTAGAAGAGCTGTTTGCTTCTTTCACAAGAACTGCAGGAAAATTTAGGAAAATAAATATCCTGAAAAGGAGATAGTCTTACAACTAACCTAACTTGATATTAGGTAGAATGACCCCCTAGAGAGGAGCACACTGTCACTCTAATAAAATCAAGGTTTGTACAATAAGTAGAAGGAGAATGTATTTTGGGTAACCAGATAATGGCTTCTGCCACAGCTGTGTAATTATCCAAATTGTGGTCTTTATATGCCTTAATTCTTGTGCAATTTAAAGGTTATTCTCAATTTCCTCTGCCTCCTCAGGCAGTCATTTGCTAAATAATTCCATCTCTCTCCTTAATAAATAATTCTCCATTTCTACAGCCTCTTCATTGTCAGAATTATAAACATGATCTTGTCTCCCCTATAATAAAAATAAATTCCCTTAATCCCAATGACCTATTCTAGCTACCTGGCAACTTCTCCTCTTTTTTCCATGGCCAAGTATTTCTAAAGTATAATCCTGACTCAGTGTCTCTGCTCATTTACTCCCTCTTCAATTTCTAGCCCAAAGCAGTCTGACCTTTGCTTCCACAACTACAACTATTGCTAAAGTCAACAGTGGTCAATGGTCTTCACTGTGTGTTCACTCAGTGGACATGTGTTAATTTCAGGAATATACATGCTAAATGGGAAGATTAGCCTATCTTCTTTCATGTATGACATTCAAATTTGTGAACATTTCTACAATTGTTAGCATCAATACCTAAGCCTTGATAGCACTGAAAATAAATCTATAAACTAATCTCACCCATGAATATAGACTAAATAATCTTCAATAACATATCATCAAATATATTTTAACAGCTGAATAAAAATATTTTAATATAAACAATTTAGGAATGCAAGGATAGTTCAGCATTAGATGTTCCATTACTTTACTAAGGAGAAAACTCATAAGAATGTCTCTGGAGATGATGAAAAGGCTTTAGACAAAATTTCAAAGCCCATAGCTGCTAAAAATCATTTAGTAAAATAAGAATATATAGATACAAATAAGTAACCCTTATATACACCAGGATGGATAAAATGAGAAAGAAGGAAAATGCCAAGAAGACAGTCTTCTTCCTTGTTCTTGGACCCTGGCCCCTCTTTCCTAGGGCATTTACTTTAGAAAACTTGTTATAGTAAATTCTTTCTCTGCTGGAGGGTAGAAGACTAATTTCAATGTGTGCCTAGCTCCCTCCTAGGCACTCCCTCCTATCCTGAGGACAGTTAATTGAGTTTCAGTGGAGTTGAGTTTAGACTGCATTCTGGGCTCTACTCTGTTGCAATAGCCTTGAATAAAGTTTTTATCTTCCTTTGTCTGGTACAAGTGTTGCTTTGCTGTTCTCAATAAAAATGCAAGCATATGTACTGCAAAAAAAAAAAGCACTAGAATATTCATAGCAACACTATTCAAAATAACCTCAAACTGGAAACTGGCCAACTGTCCACCAACAGTTGAATGAATACATGAATTATGGTATTTTCACAATATAATTCTATTCAACAATGAGAAAGAATGTGCTACAACTAGAGGCAAAAATATGGATCAGTTTTTACAAACATAATGTCAAGTAAAAGAAGCTACTCACAAAGGAGTACATCCTGTTGATTCTATCCACATAAGTTGCAAAAACAGGTGAGGTTATCTATGCCTTTAGAAATCAGGGTAGTGATTATCCTCGGCAGGCTCAGTGCCAAGAAGGGTTACTCAGTAGGTTTCTGGCTATGGTCAAGGGGTATTCTGGTCAGCATTAAGAAATGTGGATCACATTCTGTTTCTTAATCAAGGTGCTGGTTACGTGGGTATGTTCAGATTGTGAAAATTCAGCACACTGTACAGTTGTGAGCTATGCATTTTTCCTTATGGATATTATCCTTAATGTTTAAGTCACTTAAGCATCTTGTTAAACATGCAGATTTCAGTGCTATAATTCTAGAGATTCTGATTTAGGAAGCTTAGGATGAGGCTAAGATAAGTATATTTTAAAAAGCAGGTGGTCTTGGCACCTTCAATAGTGCCTTACAAAGCCCTGGCACTATTGTCAGTAAATATATTGCATTCAGTTACTTTTCCCCAGAAAATATTGCTTGATATAATACCAGACCATCCTCTATTGCACCAGGAAAAAAAAAAGATGCTATTTTGAGCCATGAACCAAGGATTGACTTCTTTTAAGATACGACATATATTTTATGTATTACATCTAACTTTGTTATTTGTCAGATTGCCTAGAAACCCCCATTTTCTCATTTGTGTTTGATCTAGGCAGCCTTCTGCAGAAGTGAGAGTTATCCTTGTCTCTGCAGATTATACTACTCTTTTAAATTCTACCTTTAGTCATTTAATCAAATGTAGTACTGAATGCTTCATGCATATGGTTCAAAGCGCAGCCCTTATAGTCAGAAAGCCTATGCAGAATCTTTAACACATTTCAACAACCTCTCTGAATCAATATTTTCTCACCTATAAAATGGAAATGTTAATAATAAAGTATTTTATGACACTGGTGATCAAATGAGATGATGCATATGAAAGTGTAAACTGTAGAGAAATTTGCACATGCCAGTCAATCCCACATTACAAAAAATTAAGCAAAGATTGTATCATAAGAAATAGGGATGTTTGTCCTCCAGCTCCTCCCATTGTCTGTTGTCCCACGGAAAAGTGGAATTTATCTCAAGGGGATCAATTGGATTAGCCACATTCTCTTCACCTGTCTCAAAGAGAAGGCAGCTTCAGGAGAAAGCAGACAGTCCAGGAGATCTTGACACTACAAAACCATGCTCTTCAACCCCGGGGGACTAAACATGCCCTTTTTCTCAAGTCAGCTTTCATTACTAATCACCACAAGTCTCGCTGAAGCCACCTCCACTCCTTCAATCTGCTTATTCCCCTCTTTCCTCACTTTCAGCAGATGACTTCTCCCTCGTGTCCAATTTAACAAATACAAGGACACGGATGGGAAGTCTCATAATCAATCACCACTAAGCTCACCAACATGTCTCCATTCACAGTCCTTCCTATGGCAAGACGACTAGCCCTGAACAGCTACATTCTCCCTTTCTATTACATCATTCCTGTGAACAGTTCAGGATGTTTTAAGTCACCCCATCCTAAGAAGTTTTCCCTGGGTTTCCATCTCCAGCTAGAAATGTACCTTTCTACTCACTTTTACAGATGAATTCCTTCAGAGATTCAACTCATCATATCACTACATTATGACTTTCTACTCATTCTTTAACCCATTACAATATGGCTGCTTCCCACCATACCACCAACAGCTGCCTTTAGAACAAATGGCAACTTTTCATTCCTTGTCTTTCTTGATCTCACCATGTCTTTCGTTTTTGTCACGTACCTTCCTTCTTTTTAAAAAAAGGAATCCATTGAGGTGAAATTAATATAACATAAAATTAACCCTTTTTATGAACACTTCAGTGGTGTTTAGTTCTTTCACAATGTTGTGTGACCACCCACCTCTATCTACCTCTCAAACATTTCCATCACTCCAAAACAAAATCCCTTGCCCATTAAACATCTCATTTTCTCCATTTCCACCTCCTTCTTAGACCCTAGCAATTTATATCCTGTCTTTATAGATTTATTCACTCTGGATATTTCATATGTCAAGTGGAATACTGCAGTGTGGAGTCTTTTGTCTGTGGTTTCTTTCACTTGGCATGTTTTGGAGGTTCATCTACACTGTAGCTTCTTTCCTTATTCTAGTTGAATAATATTCCATTGTACATATATACCACAGTTTGTTTATCCATTCATCTCCCTTTCTTCTTGAAACACATTATCCTTCAGTTTTGGGAATATTATACCAAATTTTTGTCTTACTTCTTGAAGGCCCAACACTTACCATTATATTTTAGAGGTGTGCAGCTGTGCCCCAGCTGACTCTAAGCCAGGAGCAGAGGATGATCTGGAGAGACTGAAGAAAAGAATAGGAGATGGCAATCAAGACATAGGTTTACAGGGGAAACTTACAGGGAGTCTAGGAGCAGCCACCTGGACACAGCACCTTCGACTGGGATCTACAATTAGCAAGCTATTATAGTATAGCAATTAATCTACCACCTATCTGGAGCCAAGCCACTCTGCACCACCAGTGGAGATCAAGGAGCTTCCAAGGAGACCAAGGCCCACCATCTGGACATTCTTTGTTACCAAGGAGATGTACCGGGTTTGCCACCCTGGAATCTCTGACCTTAGCATACCAAACAACGTGTTTCGCCACATCTTACTTGATGGGAATACAGAGGGAGGATGGGAGCTGTGTATTCTCAAGGTAATGAAGAACTGGGGCATTCAGAATGTGCTTGTACAAACAAGCCATCCAGCACACCTTACAGGAGGTTCATCTCCATTGTAGTATATATCAGTACTTGATTCCTTTTTCAATGAAAAATGTATTCCATTATTGGCATATGGCACACTATATATATATGTACCTGCCTCACCCCCCCCTCCAGAATTCGAAGATATATATCTGTCTCAGGTATTTCTTCTGAGTTCCATGTACAGCTGCTTTTTGATATTGTCACTTGGCAATTATACATATACTATCCATAAATATACCTCAAACATAATATATGAAAGGACTGATGTCACCATGTTTGCCAAAAGACATGCCTCCTTCTCTTCTATATTTCCCACTCATTAAATGACATGGCCACTCACCCTGCCACCTAACTTAAAAACCTAGGTGTTGTCCTTGCTCTATTCCCCTCCTTCCTTTGCCACAATGATCACCAATTTTTTATGTCTATCTATTTAATATCTCTTGAATCTAATCTCTTCACTCCAACCCCAACAGGATTAACCTTGTCCAAGCCACCATCCTGTCTCCTGTGGATTAAAATCAGTGCTTTTTAGCTGCTGCCCCTACCTCTAGGCTCAGCCTATTTTCCACATTGCAGGTAGAGTAATCTTTCCAATGTACAAGTCTTGTTGTGTCAATCCTATGATAAAGGAATCTATTTAATGTTTCACATGGTCCTCAGCATAAAGTGCAAAGTCCCTTCAAGAACTGAGTCAGCTTACTTCTCCTCATCTCTGCCCACCTTTCCCAGAATCCTGTATGTCACGCATAATAGGTTAACTTTAGTTGTCGATCAGGCCATACCTTTTTTCTTTAAAGGTCTTTGAACAAGCAGCTTTCTCAGTCTAGACACTCTCCTCATACAAATATCCCACCATTTTCATCTTGCCAATTCCTACTCATTTCTGAAAGGTCAAGTCATTTCTTTCTGACTTCAGTATAGATTGTGTTCTGATCCTGTTTTGGTGTCCTACAGTCTGGACTACTGGTCAGTCTACTGTGTTAGCTGCTCTACATCTGTCTCAGCATTAGAGTTGTCTACTTCTGTTTGGTCAAGACTGTGTCTTCTTGCATCCCTCTTTTTTGAGAATACTAAAGCACAGTTTTCTACAACTTACATGATTTCTGAATGAAAATATTTTTCAGATTCTGAACTTCCTTTAGTCGTCCCTTTGAGGATGTGCAGTATATTTTTTTAAATTATCATTGGGTCTCAATGAAGCTACTCTCCTGTACTCTATCCACTGTCTCTTTTGCACCTCAAGGTCAATTAATATAGAAAAGCAATACACCCAACATGAAAATATATTTCAAGGTACCCCTGCAAAAGTTTGAGCTTTGGAAATTTAAATTGAAGGATTGTGATAAAAAGCGAAAATTGTGGAACACTCATTCTGTTCACTCATCAAAATTCAAAAGAATGGTAATTGAATACAAATAGTAAATATATTTCATTACTGAAGGAAGTCTTCTTTTAACAGAAGGAACTCTTCTTTTAATGTTTTGTACAAAGGTAATATTAAGAATGTAAAGCAGCCAGTGACTAGAGGACTTCCAGGAAGATGGCGGTGTGAGCAGGGTGGCAGAAATCTCCTCCCAACACTATATTTATCTACGAAAACACAGCAAATACATCTATTCCTAAAAGAGAGACGAGAATAAACAGGAAAATGCACAGCGTGCAGCTACACCCGAGAGCACTCGGCACCCCAAGAGGCGGGTAAGATACGGAGCCGCGACCCAGCGGGACCCAAGTACTCACCCACCCCAGCGCACCGGCGGGAGGAGAGGATTCAGAGCCGGGAGGGAGTGGAAGCACACCCCGCGAAGTAGCCAGCCCTGGTGATCTGCGCGGGGAGCGCTAACCCACATTGCGCAGTGCAGCGGAGATTGGAGAGACAGAGGGGCAGGATCTGAGCAGGGAACGCGCCAGGGGGCTTGCAGCCGGCTCCCGGGAAGGAAAAAAAAAAAGCGCGCGCTTTCTTCAGCGGTCTTAAAGAGACAGGAGCCCAGCGGAGGAGCCGGATCGCCCCAGCACACTCAGCCCAGCAGGCTGGGAGTCCTGGGGAGTTTCAGAAGCCTTAGCTGGCGACTGAGGAAGCGTAGCCATACTTAACACTTCTCACTGAGATCAACAGCCTCCTATTCGTTCCCACCCCTGCCAGAGAGATAAAGGGCCCTGCGGAGCGGCACAGTCACAGCTGTGGAATAGTGGGGCAATAGCGCCACCTACAGCATTCCCACAGAATCTACGTCCGGTGGGCATTGTTTTTGTTTTTTGTTTTGTTTTTTCTTTCCTTTCCATTTCTCTTTTTTTCTTTCTTTCTTCTTTTTTTTTCTCTTTTTTTTTCTTCTCTTTTTAAAGTCTTAAAGAGCCCAGCTGACATATGTGGCAACTATCAGTGACCAATTCGATAGCCATGAAAAGACAGAGGAATATGGTTCAGACCAAAATCAACCAGACAACCCCAGAGAGGGAGTCTGAAGGGATGGAAATGCACAGTCTTCCTGAAAAAGAATTCAGAATAAAAGTCATAACCATGCAGAAATCAGACAAGCAATCGACAGGCTTAACAGCAGAGTGGATGAGATGCAAGAGACTGTTAATGGAATAGAAAACAGAGAACAGGAGTACAGAGCAGCTGAGGCAGAGAGAGATAAAAGGATTTCTAGGAATGAAAGAATATTAAGAGAACTGTGTGACCAATCCAAACGGAACAACATTCACATTATAGGAGTACCAGAGGAACAAGAGAGAGAAAAAGGGATAGAAAGTGTCTTTGAAGAAATAATTGCTGAAAACTTTCCCTCGCTGGGGAAGGAAGTAGTCTTGCAGTCCACCGAAGCTCATAGATCTCCCAACACAAGGGACCCAAGGAAGACAACACCAAGACACATAATAATTAAGATGGCAAAGATCAAAGATAAAGACAGGGTATTAAAGGCAGCTAGAGAGAGAAAAAAGATCACCTACAAAGGAAAACCCATCAGACTATCATCAGACTTCTCAACAGAAACCTTACAGGCCAGAAGAGAATGGCATGATACATTTAATGTTATGAAACAGAAGGGCCTCGAACCAAGAATATTGTATCCAGCACGATTATCATTTAAATATGATGGAGGGATTAAACAATTTCCAGACAAATGAAAGTTGAGAGAGTTTGTCTCTCATAAACCACCACTACAGGATATCTTAAATGGACTGCTCTAGATGGAGGCACACCTAAGGCTAAAAAGATGTCACCAGAGAAAATAAAATCATAGCAAAGAAAGCAGACCATCCAAATACCAACTAAAGGCAAAGAATAAAAAACCTATTATAGAAAGAATGGAGGAGGAGGAATAAGAAGGGAGAGAAATAAAGAAACATCAGAATGTGTTTACAATAACTTAACAAGAAAGTTAAGTTAGATTGTTAGATAGTAAAGAAGCAACCCTTGAACCCTTGGTAACCACGAATCTAAAGCCAGCAATGGCAATAAGTACATACGTATCAATAATCACCCTAAATGTAAATGGACTGAATGCACCAATCAAAAGACACAGAGTAACAGAATGGATAAAAAGCAAGACCCATCTATATGCTGCCTACAAGAAACTCACCTCAAATCCAAAGATATACACAGACTAAAAGTGAAGGGATGGAAAAAGATATTTCATGCAAACAACAAAGAGAAAAAAGCAGGTGTTGCAGTACTTGTATCAGACAAAATAGACTTCAAAACGAAGAAAGTAGCAAAAGATAAAGAAGGACATTACATAATGGTAAAGGGGTCAGTCCAACAAGAAGATATAACCATTATAAATATATATGCACCCAACACAGGAGCGCCAGCATATGTGAGACAAATACTAACAGAATTAAAGGAGGAAATAGACAGCAATGCATTCATCTTAGGAGACTTCAACACACCACTCACTCCAGAGGACAGATCAACCAGACAGAAAATAAGTAAAGACACAGAGGCACTGAACAACACACTAAAACAGATGGACCTAACAGACATCTACAGAACTCTACACCCAAAAGCAACAGGATACACATTCTTCTCAAGTGCACATGGAACATTTTCCAGAATAGACCACATACTAGGCCACAAAAAGAACCTCAGTAATTTCAAAAATATTGAAATCCTATCAACCAACTTCTCAGATCACCAAGGTATAAAACTAGAAATAAATTTTAGAAAGAAATCAAAAAGGCTCACAAATACATGGAGACTTAACAACACTCTCCTAATTAATCAATGGGTTAACGACCAAATCAAAACAGAAATCAAAGAATATATGGAGACTAATGACAACAACAACACAAAGCCACAACTTCTGTGGGACGCAGCAAAGGCAGTTCTAAGAGGAAAGTATATTGCAATCCAGGCCTATTTAAAGAAGGAAGAACATTCCCAGATGAATAGTCTAAAGACACAATTACTGAAATTGGAAAAAGAAGAACAAATGAGGCCCAGAGTCACCAGAAGGAGGGACATAATAAAGATTAGAGAAGAAATAAATAAAATTGAGAAGAATAAAACAATAGAAAAAATCAATGAAACCAAGAGCTGGTTCTTTGAAAAAATAAACTAAATAGATAAACCCCTAGCCAGACTCATTAAGAGAAAAAAACAATCTTCACACATAAACACAATCAGAAATGAGAAAGGAAAAATCATGATGGACCCCACAGAAATACAAAGAATCATCAGAGAATATTATGAGAATCTATATGCTAACAAGCTGGAAAACATAGAAGAAATGGACAACTTCTTAGAAAAATACAACCTTCCAAGACTGACCAAGCAAGAAACTGAAAAACTAAACAGACCAATCACCAGCGACGAAATCAAATTGGTAATCAGCAAACTACCCAAGAACAAAACCCCCGGGCCTGATGGATTCACCTCTGAATTCTGCCAGACATATAGAGAAGAAATAACACCGATTCTCCTTAAAGTTTTCCAAAGAATAGAAGAGGAGGGAATACTTCCAAACTCATTCTATGAAGCCAGCATCACTCTAATACCAAAACCGGGCAAAGACCTCAGCAAAAAAGAAAATTACAGACCAATATCCCTGATGAACGTAGATGCAAAAATACTCAACAAAATATTAGCAAACCGAATTCAAAAATACATCAAGAGGATGATACACCACGATCAAGTGGGATTCATCCCAGGGATGCAAGGATGGTACAACATTCGAAAATCCATCAACATCATCCACCACATCAACAAAAAGAAGAACAAAAACCACATGATCATCTCCATAGATGCTGAAAAAGCATTTGACAAAATTCAGCATCCATTCCTGATTAAAACTCTCAACAAAATGGGTATAGACGGCAAGTACCTCAACATCATAAAGGCTATACATGACAAACCCACAGCTAACATCATACTTAACGGTGAGACGCTGAAAGCTTTTAATCTAAGATCGGGAACAAGACAGGGATGCCCACTCTCTCACTGTTATTCAACATAGTACTGGAGGTCCTAGCCACAGCAATCAGACAAAACAAAGACATACAAGGCATCCAGATTGGTAAAGAAGAAGTCAAATTGTCACTATTTGCAGATGACATGATACTGTACATAAAAAACCCTAACGATTGCATTCCAAAACTACTAGAACTAATATCTGAATTCAGCAAAGTTGCAGGATACAAAATTAACACACAGAAATCTGTTGCTTTCCTATACACTAATGATGAACTAATAGAAAGACAAATCAGAAAAACAATTCCATTCACAATTGCATCAAAAAGAATAAAATACCTAGGAATAAACCTAACGAAGGAAGTGAAAGACCTGCACTCTGAAAACTACAAGACACTCCTAAGAGAAATTAAAGAGGACACTAACAAATGGAAATGCATCCCATGCTCTTGGCTAGGAAGAATAAATATTGTCAAAATGGCTATACTACCTAAAGCAATCTACAGATTCAATGCAATCCCTATCAAACTACCAACAGCTTTCTTCAATGAACTGGAACAAATAATTCTAAAATTCATATGGAACCACAAAAGACCCCGAATAGCCAAAGCAATCCTGAGAAGGAGGAATAAAACAGGGGGAATTACACTCCCTGACTTCAAGCTCTACTACAAAGCCACAGTAATCAAGACAATTTGGTATTGGCACAAAAACAGACCCACAGACCAGTGGAACAGAATAGAAAATCCAAACATTAACCCAAACATATACAGTCAATTAATATTTGATAAAAGTGCCTTGGATATACAATGGGGAGATGACAGCCTCTTCAGCAGCTGGTGTTGGAAAAACTGGACAGCTACATGTAAGAGAATGAAACTGGACTACTGTCTAGCCCCATACACAAAGGTAAACTCAAGGTGGATCAAAGACCTGAATGTAAGTCATGAAACCATAAAACTCTTAGAAAAAAACATGGGCAAAAATCTCTTGGACATAAACATGAGCAACTTCTTCATGAACATATCTCCCCGGGCAAGGGAAACAAAAGCAAAAATGAACAAGTGGGACTATATCAAGCTGAAAAGCTTCTGTACAGCAAAGGACACCATCAGTAGAACAAAAAGACATCCTACAGTATGGGAGAATATATTCATAAAAAACGTATCTGATAAAGGGTTGACATCCAAAATATATAAAGAACTCATGCACCTTAACAAACAGAAAGCAAATAATCCAATTAAGAAATGGGCAGAGGACATGAATAGACACTTCTCCAAAGAAGAAATTCAGATGGCCAACAGGCACATGAAAAGATGCTCCACATCGCTAATCATCAGAGAAATGCAGATTAAAACCACAATGAGATATCACCTCACACCAGTGAGGATGGCCAATATCCAAAACACAAACAACAAAAAATGTTGGCGAAGATGTGGAGAAAAGGGAACCCTCCTACACTGCTGTTGGGACTGCAAATTAGTTCAACCATTGTAGAAAGCAGTATGGAGGTTCCTCAAAAAACTCAAAATAGAAATACCATTTGACCCAGGAATTCCACTCCTAGGAATTTACCCTAAGAATGCAGCAGCCCAATTTGAAAAAGACACATGCACCCCTATGTTTACTGCAGCACTATTTACAATAGCCAAGAAATGGAAGCAACCTAAGTGTCCATCAGTAGATGAATGGATAAAGAAGAAGTGGTACATATACACAATGGAATATTATTCAACCATCAGAAGAAAACAAATCCTACCATTTGCAACAACATGGATGGAGCTAGAGGGTATTATGCTCAGTGAAATAAGCCAAGCCGAAAAAGACAAGTATCAAATGATATCACTCATATGTGGAGTATAAGAACAAAGAAAAAATACTGAAGGAACAAAACAGCAGCAGACTCACAGAACCCAAGAACGGACTAATAGTTACCAAAGGGAAAGGGACTGGGGAAAATGGGCGGGAAGGGAGGGATAAGAGGGAAAAAGGGGCATTACGATTAGCAGATGTAATGTTGGGGGGGCACGGGGAGGGCAGTACAACTCAGAGAAGACAAGTAGTGATTCTATAGCATCTCACTACGCTGATGGACAGTGACTGTAATGGGGTTGGTGGGGGGGACCTGATGAAGGGGTAGTTTAATAACCGTAATATTGCACATGTAATTGTAGATTAATGATAATAAAATAAATTACATTAAAAAAAAGAATGTAAATCATCTCATAACTTTGAGTGCTTTAAATATGTCTTTGTAAAAGGTGGTCAATCATAAAATGCAAAGACAACACAAAAGGTTTTTGTAAAATATTTCAGAAAAGTCCTTCCAAGGAAACAGAGTAAAAGTCACACAATGAAAAATAAATAAATCAAGAGCCCTCAGCAAGTATTAATGTCAGGGTAAAACACAGTGAATAGAATCAGTAGTGAACACTCTGATTTCACTTTCAGTCTAAATGAAATAAAAAAGCCAGCAGTGAAACTGACAAAAAAGAAACTAGACTTTTCCTTAAGTGATCAACATTTCCAAATCACCCGCATGTGACTTTTAAATAGGATAGTCTTCTTAGCGTGTGAAACAAAGTTAACAGCATTGCTTTACCTTTCTAAAGTCCACAAAAGGCACATTAACATATTCTCTCAATTAACATTTATAAATCATCTTTTATTAGGTAAGTCTCATATAAAAAAAGTCCTCATAGGAATGCACCAGGATGTGATGGGCAGGATTTTGTATCAATGACCTAGGACCAAAATTCTAATCCAAGATGTGTGACAAGCTATGTAACCTTGGGAAAGTCATCTAGCTTCTGGCTTCTCTGTGACACATTTTCCTCTCCTATGATGTAATGAGTCAGTTGGGCTAAATGGTCTCCAAGATCACTTTTAGCTCAAATTCTAGTATAAAATAAACTGAAAAGCAAATGTACTTTTCACTAAAATAATTACTTGCTACTGAGTATAATTGCTTCCTTTTGGTAAAGGGACATTTTTATGTGCATAGCACTGTTTTCTATTTACACAGTGTGCCTATCAAGCCATGTGATGTTTTTTGAATAAGCATAAAAACACTCTTTCAAATGAGTCTAGTTCCATCTGAGGTGACTTGAGTCCAGAGGTTGCAGACTTCTCCTGACACTGAGATTTATCAGTTTGAAACTCTTAAAATAACCTATACAGAAAATATATACTTTTGAGTTAATATTCCATGCAATTATCCACTTATTAAAAATATCCTCCCTAGAGCCAAATCCTAATCTTTTGATGATGTTTTTCTTTTTTCTTTTTGGTAACAATGAAAAATATTTCATAGCCAGAATTGGACTTTAGAGATAGAGTGATAAAGCTGGATAATGGCATTTGGTTTCTAAAATGTGTGATTTAATTATAACATACAAAGATAAATTTTGTGTGCCTGGTAAAATAGTAAATTTTTTTTAAATCTCAAAAGAGTGGTTCAAAATGTGGTTCAAAAATAGCAGCATATTTAGAATAAATGTACAGATCCCCAGGGAGAATAGTTTGAAGTTTAGTATTTCTCTGCAGAAATTCTACTATGGTTTGTTTTGTTTTGTTTTTTAAATCAGTTCTATTACTCTATTAACAGACATATTTATGATAAACATAAAAATAAGATTTGTGTTCAAAAGAGTACATATATGTATACATATGTATATAATGTAATTTGCTAATTTTCAGATTCCAATTTCTTCCATCACTCTTTTTAAACCACCTTCATATCCAATTACCAAGATAAAGTAAACAAATGATTAAAGGGAAATGTGAGGGTTTCCTTAGCAGAGTTATCCTTATGCTTCATGTAGTGTAAGTACCTCATGAAAACTCATTCCCATGACCCAAGTACTGGAGGACTCTTCACCTTCTGAACAATCAGTGCTCTGGCTAGCTCTTCATAAGACTGAATGAAACTGCTCTTGAAAAAGCAAAACCACATTTGGAAAGATAGGCAAATATCATTTATCCTGACGTGTTTTTTATTCCACAGATCTTTCATGAAGGACATAAGTTGAGGAAACATCTCTATTAAGTCATAAGTTGTGTGACTTAAAGATTACTGTTTTTCTGTACAGATCACTTCCCCCCAGTCACATGACATCAAACACTTAGATTTCTACAAGCCACGTACCTTTGTTTGTTAAAACAAAGACAACACATATTGTTATCACCAAAATCTGTAGCTTTCCTACATGAAAATGTATTTTCTTTAATTTCTGAGAAACTTAAGAAAAAATAAAAATATATAGCCAGTTACTTCCTTCTAGTCTCAAATTTTACTCCCTTGTCCTATGATTCTTTCAATTCTTTTGCCTTTTATTCATTAATCTAGGTTTATTTTACATTGTACATTCTACCATATTGTCATTTTCCCCCACTAAACACAAATTATCTTAAAAAAGACTTTTTGTTTGTTATTGTGTTTCACGTAATTTAATACATTGCATTTGAAATCTAGTCAAGGAGGAAAAAATTTGGCAGATTTTTTATTTGGGTTTTACTTTTATATTATTGTCAATTCTGAGTCAACATCCTGTTATTACCGTCAACCATGAATTTGCAATCACTCTCTGAAGGAAAATTTTAAAACAGTTGTGGAAAATTTGGTACCGTGTGTTAAATTTTTATTAAATTCAAATTTGCCCTTCTTACTATTGGTAGAAAAGTGCTATAATAATAATTCCCAGAACATGAACTCCATGACATAGTTCCTAAAACTCCTAAAAGTTTATGGCATTCATTGGCTGGAAAGATGCTGGCTGAGCCACGTATAAAGAAGATCGATCAGTTATTTTCCAAAGTAAGTTCCATCCTGTGAAAAGGTTCTCTGGTGTTGACTTAGAACAGGTTGATAAGCAGGTCATTTGTATGTGTGTGTTTCCTATTTTAATTATGCGATATACCAGTCACTAATGAAAAATATTTTTCTTTATCCATGAAAGAAAAAGTTAATAGGAGGAATTTTTTCATGTGTTAATACTCAGCAGCATTACTTGAAGTCCCAGCTCAATATATGAAGAGACTCAAGATCCCAGAATCTATCTTTCCGCGCGTGCTGTTGCCCATAGGATTCATCTTGCAGGCACGCCCACCTGTGAACCTTTGCACAGGCTCCATCCTGGCTTCTCCCATTCTCTAGCTATTTCTTACATAATTTTACAGTCTGTCTTGACATTATTCACCTGGGCAGTCTTTCCTGGCCATCCGAAATCAAGTTCAGTGACGCTCCTAGTCCTTCCACAGTACCTTGTACAAATCTGTAGCACTCAACAAATGCATTACAATCTCTCATTTCCAGATGTGAGCAAGGACCATGCCTTAATCACTGTTTTATCATCAATTCTTTCTATAGTTCTTGGAACATACTTGGTACTTAATAAATACGCTGTTGGATGAAGGCTCACTAAAGTGTTTTGCCAACCAATTTTACCCTGAGATAGTCTCTAACCATGCATCGCTTTCCAGCCTCATGTTGATTCTTGAAGTCAGTTGCTGCACAAGCAGGTGAGGAATCAATAGAACAGAGTTCCTAGAGTCTCAACTTAGTTCATGACCCTGTATTCTTCAGTGTCTACCCCTTCATGTTGACTCAACTCATGTTGTGTCAAAATATAAGCCTCTTGGCTCTGAATGCAGGACTCTAGGTCTTAGGTACTTACCTTGGCTGTCCTTAGCTTTGATTTGCCAATTGCTATTCAGACGGTGCATTTTGAAGTATGCTCAGAAACAACACAGCATAATTCATCTCTTGGTCCAGAACTTGGCTTTGGCTAAGTTTGTTTAGCCTGTGGACAGGAATTTCACAATATAATTATTTGGTATGGTTTTGTGTCCATGAAACAACATGACAACCATTCTCATTATTTGTTGAAAGACATCACATTTAGGTACCTATAAGTGAGTTATAACAGGCTCTTCCTACCATTCCTCCCCAACTTAGTTCCTTGATAGTAAGAGAAGAGCTCTAAAGGTTTACCACTTAAGTCATAGTGTTACACACTAATAAATGTTAAGTACACTGTTTCACTTTGTCTTTGCTGTGCACCAGTGGTATCAAATGCAAACGCTTCTAACTCACATTAAACGCAAGAGAATTAGGAATATTAAGTGCAAACATAGGAAATTCATCTGATAAAAATACATTTAATACATTTACTCCATAATTTGGGGAGATAGTATAGTTTATTTGAACATCCTAAGTTTATTATTTTTTAAACCAAGCACTACCAAACACTGAATCTAATAGTCACCTCATGGACCCTATCAGGACCTGTCCATAAGCTACTGAGGCTGCTTCAACTGCAGACCGCTGTAACTGGCTCATGAGTACACCCAATCTTCAAATACTATTCTGACTTACATAATTCTGGGGAAAAACATTCTGGATTTGCATGCTAACCTATTTCCCTATAAAGAATAGCCATGCTTAAAAGCGTGAATGACTATAGAGAGAAAATGAATATGAGAGAAAAATGAATATAGAAAGGAGATAAGGAAAAGAGAAGAGAAAGAACTGCTCAATAGAAGATAAAAGGAAGAAAGGTAGACTATCAAGGATTACCTGATTTAATTGAACTAGAATCTTTCTGTGAAGGTATCAAGTATGCATTGTTAAAAAATATTAAAGACAGAGTATCTGTAACCCAAATATGTTTTTAGATTACCTTCAACTGGTAATATATTAAATATATTATATTTAATATAATGTGTTATATGTAATATAATATATTTAGCATATCTGGGCATCTTGCATGGACTAGTGTATCTGATCTAAAGGTAACTGATTTATAGGGATTAAGAAGGCTTCTGGAAAAGAATTTAAGTGTGACTTCTACTGAGGTTCAGACTATATGGACATGATTTATAAACAGTGAGGCAGTCTGGCAGAAGCCTATTTGCAAAGGAAGCTGAACAGCACGCTAGCTTCCCAGGAGAGAATGCATCCTTAGAAAAGAAAGAATTGCCCTGTAGAATTTGAACAGGTAGATAAGAAATTTTAGATGTTGGAAAGAATTGGAGCACTGAGAAAAATGAAGTTGCTATTACTCAAATCTTTCCTCAACCCCTAATCATGCTTTGGTCCTAGGTTGGCATACAAGCATAATTTGCAAGTAATTTTGATATCCTAGAGGGTCAGGTCTGCTTCAGTAGCAAATTATTGTGCCTGGTGGGGACTGTGGAGCATCAGCAGAGAAAGACAGTTCCTCCTGGGCCTGGCAGGAATGTGGTAGCCCTTGTCAGGAACCACAGTGTCAATACCATAGTAAACATATACCTGAGCATAAGGGAGATTCTCTCTGGAAACTCCAAGAAATGCTTAGAAGACCAGAGATGATCTAAATGAAGAGAGGAAATTGAGCCAGGCTCATCTTAATATAGTATATTTTCTAAAATGTGAAGGGGTTTAAGTCTACCCTGCTACAAGATTTCCAGGCCTATTAGTTGTCTAATAATACACTGATTTAAAAATATTACTGGAATGATTTCAAAAAATGTCAGAATAGGAGTTTTCATCTATCATCACCCCAGAGAACATTGATTTTGATGACCACTCATAGACAAGAGCATCTTTGTGGGACTCCAGGAAGATAGCAGAAAAGTTCCAGTGCATCACTGGAACAAGAATTCTGAGAACAGATGCATTAAAGAGGATGAGAAGTACAGCATTGCTTTACCTGTGTCAGCCTTTCCCCAAGGCATCACAGTTCAGTGTCAAGAGAGACCCTCCTCAGCTCAAGATTTCTCCCACAGAATAAAGTGAAAATGTACTGGCTGAGTGTCCAGTTTCCCAGCTATGTGCAATGCAGCTCAAGAGGCTCATTTTTTCTCACCTCATGGAGAATGCTGAGTGGATCAGCACAGTTTGGGAAAGGCTGAGAGTAGGGCAGAGAGGTGGGTACTCAGGTATCAGGGCTTAGAACTAAATATGGGGTCACTGATTCATACCTCATGGAATCCATCAGGAGGGCTGCCCACAAGCCACTGGGGATGCTTTAACTGCAGACCCCTGTAACTTGTCCATCAGTACATCCAATGCTCCACCTACCTCACCCAACTTTGGCTGGCTTCCTGTGCACACCCCCACTAGATGGCAAATGTGATGCTTTGCATACAGCCTGTAAGTGTGTTCAGACAGCCTGCTTAACTCTACAGTACTGGGCATTTCAGGGTACCACCCTAGAGAAAGCAAACAAGAGGCTTACCACACCCAGCCAGGCTCTACAAGATTGAAGGAAGTTCCTACCCTCTTAAGAATATTCCCCTTCCCCCACTGAATGAAACAAGAAGGGTTCAGTACATGCATAGAAAAGGTCTGAGAGAGCCTCACAACCCAAGATATTCTAATTGGTGATGGGATTTCTCTCCTGAAGACAGCCAGGAAAGATTGGAGATTTCTTCTCTCCAAAAGTGAAAATAGCAAAGCAAAATTTCAAGGAACCTGAAAAACCAAGGCCCCATGACACCACCAAAATGACAAAATAATTTTCCAGGAATTGACCCTAAAGAAGTGGATTTCTATGAACTTCCTGATAAAGAACTCAAAATAATTATTTTAAGGAAGTTCAGTGAGGTACAAGAACACAGATGCAAAAATACAGACAACTCAACAAAATCATAAAAACAGCACATGAACAAAATAGAAAATTCTGTAGATAGAAATAAAATAAAATGCTAGATCTGAAGAATATAATAAACGAGATTAAAATTCAATAGAGTGTTGACAGCAGACACAAGCAGAATAAAAATCTGTGAATTTGAGGACAGGTCATTTGAAATTATCCAGTCAAAGGAGAAAAAAGAAAAAAAAACAGTAATTAAAAGGAATGAAGAAAGCCTACTGGGATATCATCAAAATGATTAAGATACACATTGTGGAAGTCCTGGGAGAAGAGAGGGACAGAGTTTATTTAAAGAAATCATAGCTGAGACTCTCCCAAGTCTTGGAAGAAATATGGATATACATTCATATGTGAAGATCAAAAGTTCCCAAAGAGCTACAATTCAAAGATGACACACTATAATCAAACTGTCAAAAATAAAGGACAAAATGTGAAAGCAGTAAGAGAAAAAGCATTCATTATATCCAACAAAGCCCCTGAAAGTCTATCAGTGGATTTCTCACCAGATCATATGTTTTTTTGTGACCACAGTGGTATGAAACCAAAAATCAATAACAAGATAAAATTGGGAAATTCACAAATATGTAGAAATTTTAAAACACACTCCTGAACAACCAATACAGTATACCAAGATTTGTGGGATGCAGCAAAATGAGTTTTAAAAGGGAGGTTTATTGCGATAAATGCCTACAGTAAGAAAACAAGAAAGACCTCAAATAAGCTTTAACAAATGAATAAAATAGCTTTATACCTCAATGAACTAGAAAAAGAACAAACTAAGAATAAGGATGAAAATAACAAACAGAGCAGGTATAAATAAAATAGAAACTAGATAATCAATAGAAAAGATCAATGAAAGAGAAATTTTTTGAAAAGATAAGCACACAGACAACATGAATTCAATGGTGAAATCCTGAAAGCTTTTCCTATAAGGTCAAGAACTAAATAAGAATGCCTACTTTTGCCATTTCTATTCAACATAGTACTGGAAGTCTTAGCAAGAATAATTAGGCAAGAAAAATAAATAAAAGACATTGAAATCAGAAAAGAAAAAGTAACATTGTGTTTGCTTACAAAAAACATGATCTTATATGTAGAAAACTCTGAAAACCCCACAAAAAACTATTCGAAGTAATAAATGCATTCAAGTTGCAGTATACAAAATCAATAAACAAATATCAGTTGTGTTCTTATATACTAACAACAACTCCTGAAAAAGATATTAAGAAAACTCCCATTTGTAATGGCACCAAAAAAAAAAAATACTTAGGAAAAAATTTAAGCAAGTGAAAGATCTTTACAATGAGAATTGTAAAATATTGATGAAAGATATTGAAAAAGACACAAAAAAATGGAAAGATAGTCTGTGCCATTGGATTGAATGAATTAATATTGCTAAAATGCCTATAATACCAGAAGGGATCTACAGGTTCAATGCAATCCCTATCAAAACTCCAATGGAATTTTTCACAGACATAGATAAAACAATTCTAAAATTCACATGGAACCACAAAAGTTCCCAAAAAGCCAAAGCTGGAGGCATCACACTTGGTTCCAGACCACTGCAATAAACATCTTTCTCTCTATCTATATATATCTCTATGTAGATATATATAGATAGATCGATCTATAGCTATACACACACACACATATTCAGTATATTCAAAACATATTACAAAGTTATAGTTATCAAAATAGTGTGGTACTGGCTTAAAAACAAACACATAGATCAATGGAACAGAATAGAGATCCCAGAAATAAACCCACACATTTACAATCAATTGATTTTTGTTAAAGAAGCTAAGAATAGGCAATGAGGAAAGGATAGTCTCTTCAATAAATGGTGTTGGAAAAACTGGATATCCACATAAATAAGAGTGAAATAAGACCCTTATCTCACACCATATGTAAAGATGAACTCAAAATAGATTAGACTTAAATGTATGACTTGAAAGTATAAAGCTAATAGAATAGAAAACAGCATCTTGACATTAATCTAAGCAGTGTTATTTTAGATACAACTCCAGAAACACAGGTAAGAAAAGCAAAAAAAATGGGGGGGGTTGTCTCCAACTGAAAACTTCTGCATAACAAAGGAAACAATCCACAGAGTGAAGTGACAATCTATGGAATGGGAGAAAATATTTGCAAGCTATATACAGGCATACCTTGTTTTATTGTACTTCATGTTATTGGGCTTCACAGATGTTGGGTTTTTCACAAATTGAAGGATTGTGGCATCATTTTCCCAACTGCATTTGCTCCCTTCATTTCTTTGTGGTACATTTTGATAATACTAGCAATATTTCAAACTTTTTCATTATTATATTTTCTATGGTTGTCTATGTAGCAAATATGACTTGCTAAAAATTCAGATGATGGTTAGCAATGTTTTTAGCCATAAATTATTTTCTAATTAAGGTACGTACATTTTCTTAACATAATGCTACTGCATACTTAGTACACTATAGTATAGTGTAAACACAACTTTATATGCACTGGGACACCAAAACATTCATTTGGCTTGCTTTATTGCAATATTCACTTTATTGCAGTGGTCTGGAACCAAACCCACAATATCTCTGACGTATGCCTATAACTGATAAGGAGTTGATTTCCAAGGAACTCAACTCAATAGCAAGAAAACAAATAACCTTATTAAAAAATGGACAAGGAACTTGAATATACATTTCACAAAAGAAAACATATAAAAGGCTTCTAAGTATATGAAAAGGTGTTCAGTTTTACTAATCATCAGGGAAATGCAACTCAAACTTCAGTGTACTATCACTTCCACCTCTTAGAAGGGCTACTATCCAAAAAGGAAAAAAAAAAAATGTTGGCCAGGATATAAAGAAAAGAGAAATCCTGTCATTTGCAACAACATAGATGAACCTGCAGGACACTGTGCTAAGTGAAATAAACCAGGCACAGAAAGATAAGTATTATATGTGGGATCTAAAAATGTTGAACTCAAAGAAACAGAATTGGGGATGGAGTTTGGAGGTATGAGGAGATGTTAGTCAAAGGGTATAAACTTCCAGTTATAAGATGAGTAAGTTCTGGAGACCTGATGTACAATATGGTAACTAAGTTAATAATATTTTGTGCACTTGAAATTTGCTGAGAGTCAGTCTTAAGTGTTCTTCCACCACCACCACACATACAAAATAGTGACAAATGAGGTGATGGACTTGTAATTAGCTTGATTGTGGTAATCATTTCACAATGTATATGTATGTAAAAAATCACATTGAATACCTTAAATACATACATTTTTGTCAGTCATTCAATAAATTAAGAAAGAATAAAAAATAAAAATATTAAATATCTCATAAACGATGCTAATTTGTCTACCAATGTCATTCAAGGTCTCCTTGAAGTCCTCAGAACAGAATCCAATAAACATGGATACCTTTTTCCCTGAATTTAAACTAGGCTATAGCTACAGAGTCTCCTTTATCAAACCTAAGTAGGATCTAGGGAATTCAGCAAATGCCAGCTATATGAGGGTATAAAAACTTAAAGGCATGGTGATAAGCCTTTCATAGGTGACTTCCTACAAATACAGTAAAGTTATTAATATTTACTATTTTAAAATTTACTATGTGCATGCATTATTGTAAGCAGTTATGTGTATTAAATTACTTAATCCTCACCTCTACAATTTGAGATAGGTTATATAATCCACATGGTACAGATGAGGAAAATGAGCCACAGGAAACATTCAGAGCACCCTCCTCCTGGAAAGTGAAGGATGTGAATTTAGAAGCCAGGCATTGTGGCTCCGAGGGACACACCCTTATCCTCTACTTCCAGCTAAAACTCAAGTCCTTCCGCAAAGATTGTCATTTTACTTACTCTTTCCCTGGAAGGACTATTCCACTTCTGATTACCCAGCCTCTTCTTTAGAGAAGGTAATGTGAGGGTATTCAAAGGCTCCACGATTCTTGGCAAGGGAAGGGTTTTGTTTCTGATGGAATGGTGTCTCCGTGTTTCACAGGACATTTTGAAAAAATTGTTTTAATAAAGGTCTGTACAGGGAGGTAAGCTTCCTTTTTTCATTACCTCTCTAGTCATGTTACTTTGTATTTTTAGGGAAAGAAACTACATTTAATCTTTTCTTCAAAGAAGAAACCACTACCTTGCATTACTGATACAGAAATAGTTCTATACTTTCAATAGTATATGAGGTACTTTGTTCATGGTTGAGAAAATCACCCTTCCCCCAAATGTATAAACTTTCAGAAACAAGGTAGGAATTTGCAGTGTTTTCCTATTAGACTCCATAAAGGTTACTTTAGTAAGTAACTTATAAGTTACAGACACATATTACTGTTGAGGGAAAAGTAATTTGTTGTAATCATTTTTAATTATAGTTATTTTTAATTATCTTTGGTGTATGTGTAAACATTAAAAATACAAACGGCGCTGCTATAGCACAGATGGTTGGTGCTTGTTACCCAGGCTGTCAAGCATCATGTGAACACCACTGCCTCCTTTTCTCTAACTGTAAAGAAAAAGCGATAAAGTTGCTTCTTGGAAACGATTTTCATGTTTGAGAAAACTGGCTGTTACTAAGGATGGGAGAACCAATTTAGGAAAAATGTTGTCACCCTCTCTCTGTCCCTCAGCAATACCTTTGAAATCCTCTCTATTTAAGACTCCTTTCACTCATAATGGCTCTAATGTATGCAGTGGTCAACCTAGACATGTCCGTGTTTAGATTTGTTCTAACTCACTCAACTAATCAAGAATCTGGAATGGTAAAAAAAAAAGCCCCCTTTTAAAACTTGAATATTGCATTGAAGTGACGATATGATGTGTGCAGATGGCACTAGTGTTCCAAATACCTGGTTTTATTCATGTCCACACACACAAAAAAAATTAAAAAACATTTGAAAATTTTAATTCTAGTAGCTCTCTAGTGTCAACATATAAAGAAAATAGAGCCAATTTTTCAGTTATTAACATGAGAACTATCATATCTGCCACCTGGCGGCCAGCACCAGAGTGGGTTGAACCCCAGTTTGAATGCCCCCCAAATAGAAGATGAATTTGCTCTGCGAGCTTAGGGCCAAAAGTCAAAGGTTACATCATAATCCAAATGTTAAATCCCTCAGATCAATGCAATGAAAAAAACTACTTTTGGCTTAGCTTGACATTGGTCAATACATTATATTCCCATTTATTTTTTTTAACTATTGCTCAGTATTGAATGTTGTCTATGCTGGACTACAGCCATGATAAAAGAAAAGGAAAAAGATCTTGATAATCAGGTTTGCACAGAAATAATATTCCTACAAACATGGAATTGTTATTAAAAGAACAATTCAGGCTACTAAAGGAATTCTACATAAATATGAGCATAAAATATTACAAAGAATTTGGTCCAGTGTCAGTGCCTTTTAGTTTTGGTGGTAATAAATGGGTAGTAGCTGTCTACACTGAACCATGAGCTTTATTACCAATCATCCTGATGACCTGTGAAGGCAGAAAGACCTGCAAGAACAACCATATTTATTTCCTAAATTTTTTTTATTTTTCTATGTCTTAGGTCATCTAAATACAAATCTACATGAAGATACACAAAACACAAGATATAAATATTTAGATAATTTCTTCTCATATGCAGATGCAAGAGATAAGTTAATGAGATCTATTTACACAAAAGTTGAGAAAGAAAATTCTAAATGTGAAGAAAAAGTTACTTTCTTTTAATCCAAGAATAATTGTTAATGATGCATAGTGAGATAATTGAAAATCAAACTTTATCACTGAAGGTGCCAAACTGACTGTCCCAGAGTGCATGTCCCTTTTTAGCACAGAAACAAGTTACAAAGACTACTCTGCCATTTCATGTCAATTTTATATTTAATGATGAAATTGCCCTTATTAAAACCATAGTACTTTGCTAGGAACATGGATGAGTTATAGAGCACTGTCCTCTTAACTCTGGGAATGTGACAAATAGTACAGTCAAGATTAAACCCCAGTTTCTTTGAATACATCCCAAAATGAATAAGTTAGAATTGAACAATTTCACATCCATTATTTAGGTTGGAGTCTATTACACAAGTCAGAATCTTAAAGTGTGCACTATAAAAGCTTATTTTAATTGTAGGTACAAGTAATTCAGTTGTAAGTCCAGTAACTAGCCTTGTAAAGATAGTGAGTCCATCAATATGTTCTTCAGAAAACAAACAAAGGGCATGAGGGGAAGTCTATAGGCCTCTGAACTACAGTCCTTTATAAAACTACACATAATGCATACTTTAAAATATAATATTTTAGAGCATCATAGAGATGCTGAAAAAAAGAAGAAGAAAAAATTAAATGGAAAACAGGAATCCAGAGAAGTGGGTCGGTACTGAAGCCAGTTTAGCCCTAAAGACAAAGGTCAAAATCCAGTGACATACTGCTTCCAAAGCAAAGACTGGAGACTTCCCTTAATACTGGTATGATACCAAAACTCCGGGGCTGCAAACAACATGATAAAAAATGACAGAATGAACTTTCTCTGCAGAAAGATACAAGGAAAACTTTCTTGTCCTGACTTTGGAGCCAACTGGAGAAAACGAAAAATTCCCCTGAGAATACATAACCATACATGAACCCTTACAGGAGATTCTAACACCCATTCACACTGTCTTTTGTGATTCCAAAAATCCCTTAAGCTTCATAAACTGGTCCTGATTTAGGATTGGTAGCATTGCTAGCACCTAAGTAAATGAAGATCTTCATGGAAGAAACCCACCTTTCACTCAGACCCTCAAAAGTCTTAAAATATAAAGTTCCAGAGATCACAGTTCACATTCGAAAGGAAAATAGACAAAGCAACACAGTACCTTGAGGGAGATGCAGCAGAAATACAACCAACACTATCAAACACACAAACACTCCCCAATGATCAGATACATAACAGTGTGTTTGCTATTTATAAACATACCATAAATATAATAAACTCCGATAACACTCTTTTTCTCAATTGATAATGCATTGGTCCTATTGTTCTCCTGAGCTCTCAGTCACTGGTTTGACGCTTGTGCATCTGGCTCTCCTTGTCCCTGAAGTCCATTGAAATACCATGCTGATCTACTGTCAGCTAGTCCCACTTCACACTTAACCCCAATCATTCTCCTGATCCAAGAAAACTTGAACTTGAGGTAAGAAAGGACTCCTCCATTTTCTTTGTGGCAGCAAACCTCTTGTTACAAAATTACCCACATCTGACCCACTTCCCAGGTCAGATGCCTTCATCTTTAAATATTAGCCTTCACTTCTTTTGATCCCCTCATACAGATGTTGCCTTCACATCTTTGTTTAGACCTAAGCAAACCCTAACCCAGACTCCACCATTTATTAGCTATGTCTGGTCAGTCTCATGACTTTGTTACCACTCTTACATTTAAAACTCCTGCCTAGAATTTCTCCCAAATGCTACACTCATATATTCAACAAACTACTTGATATCTATGTGGATGTCTGATAAACATTTAAAATTAGACATGTTCAAATTTGAACTCACGATCTTCCTTCCAAACTTGCTCCTCTTTGAATCTCCAACTACACATGATGGTATCTCCATTCTTCATTGACTCAGCCAAAAACCTTGGAATTTTGACCTTTCTCTTTCTCTTATACCTTATATCCAATTTTTCAGGAATTCTGTGGACTCTATTCTTCAAAGTATATGTAAACATGATTAGTTTTTGTCTCTCGATATTCACAGTATAGATTGATTCTGTCAAAACTCTTGGTCTCATCTTACCTTTATCAGTCCACCTCTCCAACAAGAAGTTCTGCTCTGCATCCCAGCTTAGTGGGATTGGGCTGGGAGTATGAATTTAGAGAGTTCGTCTATTCTTACCAGTCTTCCCCTGCAATAAGAACTGCTATTGCATATATATTTAGCTTTGTGCTATTCATGTTGGAATTCTAATTAGTTATAAACAGTGCCATCCCTTACCTGGTTAGGATGAAAACCTTTTATACCCATGTGTCATGTGTAGTTCCCTTGGGTACCAATGACATCTCAGACTGAATCTCAGTTGAATAGGACACTTTAGGCACTAGATGTTGGAACACTGGCTCAAATATATCAACATCAAATATCAGTCCTACAGTTAGATTAAGATACTGGCTCCATACTGCTTAGTTGACTTCTACCCAACCTCATCTCACCTGCAACCATTTGCATATTTGTAGTCCAGGACTCATGCAGTAGCTCAAATAGCCATAGAGACAAGGCCTTTTTGTCTTTATCCTCCAGTGTGTAGATGTAGATCTTCATCTGCTTTCTTGTGCTCTCAAGGCTGTTAAGTGACTGCTTCTCCTCAAGACATCATGACTACATTCCATGCACAAAGAAGAAAAGACGAACCTAAGAAGTACTGATATTGGTAAAATGAAAGCATTCCCAGAAATCCTCAGCTTATCTTTCATTGGTACTATGCCATATATCTTATCCCAATTGCAAGGAAGTCTGGGGAGCAAGTATTTTAGCTGTTATATTGGTTCTTTGCACATAATCAGAATACTCTTAATCAGGAAAGAAGAGCAATGTATAATAGGCAGACAGTCAATTTCTGCCATGTCTAGCAAAGTACATGGGCCTGTTTTGTGATCTACAAGAAAAGTCATACAAGTTGAGTGAGTATGAAACAATAGTTTAAAATTAAGTCGCCCTTTTCCTACAAATATTTCTCATATTTAAAATTACAAAAGTAATTGTTCATTGGAACATGTGTCCTTAGAGCCAATTCAGTGTTGGACTATTTTGTTCACTTTGATTGTAAGCAAATTGGTGAGCTTGCTTCCAAGATGAATGCCTGGAAGTTTAGGGAGTTTTGTTCCAATACATTTTTCCAATTCTTTTCAAATTCCTTCTGTCCCAGCTCCTTTTCATGGTTCAGAAGATGAAGAGTAGAAGTGACTTGAATTTATTGGTCTAAGAACAGTTATAAATTTATGAGTATGGCTGATTATAGTATAAGGAATAGTGAGCCAACTAACATTATAGGATTATAGTCTATATCTAAATGCTCCTCCTGAGAAAAGTTTGCTTCTGTGCAGCATTCCTCTATTTGTTGACTGCCAGAAAAATTTGGGGTCAGCTCTGATCATGTTTATAGGACTTTAGCAATATATACAGTTTTTGTCAGAACTTTTTTCATGAGTTTGTTTTTCTCAGGTACATACAATTTATGCCCTCTAACTATATTATATACATCTTCATAAACTAGGTGTTCTTCCAGAAAAGTAGAATAAAATAAACAAAATACTCCTGTAGAAGTAAAGCATTACATATGCCAAATATATTCTGCACATGGTGCATTGTGTTATGACATCTGAAGGCATTCAAGAGGATTAGAGCACATGGTACTAGTCACAAGAGTCATAAGCATATATACATATCCTCCTTCTTCATTTGAAACAATGAAGTTCACTGTGTAAGTATTTCCATTAGTGAAATTTAACTGTAAATTATGAATAACACGTGCTAGGAGATTTCCCATCTCATAATGGGAAGTAAATAAAGACAAGATTTGGAAAAGATGAATGTACAGTTACTCTTTGCAAGAGTGAGGCATGGCTGAAAGAAGAAGGGGGGCCTATGGAAAGAAAGAGAATGAAAGAGTGAAAAGCACAGACATGGCAGTGAGCACATCATATGGCGAGCTGTAAGATTACTTGACAGTGTGAGGGGCCCATAAAGATGCATTAGGCTGATAAGAGCAAAATTCAAAAAGAGAAAAGTGGACAGCCTAATGTTTGATTCAGCAGGAAACTGGGAACCACATCATTCTGGAATAGCAAAAGAGATGTGATGAGACACTGTTTCAGGAAGATTAATTTTGTAAGCACTCTGAAGAATGGATTGGCGTGAAACTGAATTGAAGGAGTACAGCTAGGAGTCTGCTGGAATAACCCATGGGTGAAGTTATGAGGGCCAGGACAAAAATGGTAACTGCTGAAACGGAAATAAGTTTAAAAAGTAAAGAGTCATTATATGAAGCATCAGCAGTCTCCAATTTTAAAGGGAATCCAGCTGGCAACTGAAGGTTAAACTGACTGTGTGGCAGCATTAGCCATGGTTATACTAGTACATACATCATTATCTATTTCTACAGATAGAACGGTTTACAAATAATGAACCCCAGGTCTATAATTGCTACCGTTTCTAAAATAATCTCCCAGTTACTATAATTTGTGCTCTGATGATTTCATGAAAATGGTTATTTCTTGATTCTAATTACTTTGGTAGTTTCTGAAATAAATCACTGGCTCTATCAGCTTTCTGAAATTTGTCTTACATTTGGCCTCTTCTTCATAAAGTGTTCTGGCTTATACCATAGACTGATGATAAGACTAAAAAACAAAAATCCAAAGTATTATGCCACCATGCCCAAAGGTTGTAGTAACAGATCTTTTAAAATGACAGCTATTCATGTTTGAAATCCCCAACAGCATTATGCTTCCTAGGTCTGATGAAGATGACTGACTGTTTATCAAAATCCTTGCTTTTCTTTCTTCCTGGAAACTGAACTGAATACATTTTCTTTGGTGTGACTACATGACTGAGTTCTTGCCATTGAATTGTCAGAAGGATTATGTTCACCACTTCCAACCCTTGTCCATGTAACCACTCACATGGACTCTTCCAGTCTATGAATTTTATAGAACTCCTATATGAATTCCAATTCCAAGTGACCTTGTAAGCCACATGCCAAAATTGTTAGTATCTCAGTCTGTCTGGACCTCTGAAGAATTGTTCAAACCCCTCCCTCAAGGCAGACTTGTTACAGTCTCGGACTCATAAGTAAATAAAATATAAACTCCTTGTGCTTAATACCATGTGACAAATACCATATGATTTCACTTATTTGTGGAATCTAAAAACAAAACAAAACAAAATGGACAAAATAGCAGTATAATCATAGGCACTGAAAAGTGACTGATGGTTACCATGGGGGAGGGGTCAGGGTGTGTGGGTTGGGATGGGGAGACAGATAAAGGGCATAAAAATTCTCAATCATAATATAAATAAATTGGTCATGCAGATGGTAGTACAGCATACAGAATATGATTAATGATTCTGTAAGATCTTCCTATGTTGACATATAGTAACTGCACTAGTTGGGGTGATGATTTAATAATGTGGGTAATGTTGAACCACTGTGTTGTATACTTAAAACCAATATAAGATTATGTATCAACTATACTTCAATTTTAAAAAATAAATAAATAAATAATTTTTAGCTACCTCGAAGTTATAAAAAATATTGACCTTTGTTTTATTTCAAAATATTTACAGTTCTGGCAATTATATTTAGGTCTATAATCCATCACATGTTAATTTTTGTGTACAATAGTAAATATTAAGGTTTGTTATTTTTTTTATATGGTTATCTCATTGTTAAAGCCCATTTGTTAAAATAAATAAATAAAACTTTCTTTTCCCTGATAAGGTTAATTGATTCCTTTGTTTATAATCAATTTAATACAGATGTATGAGTCTATTTATTTATGGCCTATTTAGTCTCTTCTACATCTACAGTTATGTCAATACTACACTGTCTTAATCATCGTGGCTTTAAATTATATATATAATATTATAACTTGAAATAATATAGTGTAAGTTATTCAAGGTTGTTATTTTTCAAAAATCTTATGGCTAATCTAGATTTTTTTATATTTCCATTTACATTTTAGAACCAGCTTTCCAATTTCTATCAAAAAAAAAAAAGCCTGCTGGGATTTTGTTTGGAATTGTGTTGAATTTGTATATTACAAGAATATTGTACATCATCATTATGGTATATCACTATATTTATTTAAACTTTCTTTACTTGCCCTCAGCAGTGTTTTTTAGTTTTCAGGGAGAATATTTTTCCCATCTTTTGTAATATTTATCCTTAAATATTAGTTTTTTATGCCATTTTAAGTTAAAGTTGTTTAATTTTATGTTTTAACATTCATGTAATTCTAAGGTAAAAAATCACTTTTCGTATATTGTCCTAGTAGCCTGAAACTTCATCCAAATCAGGGGAAAAATTAGGCTGAAGCTTTGAAAGGAGTGTCTCATAATTTACAATGTATGTATGTATGTATGTATGTATGTATGCAAGTATGTGTAAATATATAGAGAGATATTTAACAGGGTAAGGAACTTTTCTTCTATTCCTAATCTGCTGATTTTTAATTATATTTTAAAATTCTCAAATGCTTTTCTTAGTTATTGAGATGATCATGGTTTATTTTTCTCTAATCTGCTAATGTGATAAATTACATGGATTTTTTCCAGTGTTAAACCACCTTTGCATTCCTGGTAAAAACGCTTCTTGTTCATGTTGTGTCTTTTTACTATATTGCTGACTTTGCTTTGCTAATGATAGTTGATTCTCATTATTTGTGGTATTTATGTTTTAAAGAGTTACCACAAACCCTGAATTAGCAAATATGGAACTACTGCTCTTAGGGAAATACAGAGTTAAGAGTCCTGCAAGCTCAGGTCACATTGTCCTCAACCAATCAATACTTAACCTTGTTTTGTGTGGGGTTTTTTTGTTCAAAAATACCTTACTTAATATACACTGCTGAATCGTTAGCATGAAGCCATGACTAACAGTACCATGCATGACTCACGTCTGAGCAAAGCTTATTTAACACTTGATTTTTCTTCTGAGGGTACATGACGGCCTTCTTCCGTTTAAGAACTCTAGACAGCAATTCAGCACGACACTTGGGGGCCATTTTAAACAGCAAAATCACCAACAAAAAGCACAGAAATGTTAAGAATGTGGCACTACATGGACTGTGAAAAGGGCACTGTGTACAGTATGAAAGCTGAAACAAGAAAGCAGAATGCTTCCTGGTTGGACGTCAGCTGGGAACGTGCATCTAGTGACTCAAGTTTTGGTTGCTCTGTATACGCAGGTCTGCAAATGACCTAGACAGCAACTTGTGTATTGGTTTGGAGTTACAAATAAGTTTTGGCCAAGAGGCAAAATCATAAATATGGAACCTGTAGATAATGAGGATAGGCTGTATTTTGGTAAGGATTTTTTTAATCAATGTTCATGAAGGACATAGGTATAAAATATTATTTTATCATCCTATTGACAAAGCTTTAGTATGAGGATTATGCTGCCCACCTAAATGACGTGATTGTTTTTCCCTTTTCTTCTTTATTCTGAAAGTATTATTTTAAAATAATTTATAGAAGTTCTCAGTGAAATGATGGGACCTGGAGTTCTATTTGCTAAAGTGTATGGTTTCGATTGTTTAAAGAGATACAGGATTAATTTTCTTTTTTAATGCTAATTTTTCTTGTGTTCGTTTGGCTAATGGTGTTTTTAAAGAACTTACCTACTTTTTCTAACTTGTCAAAAGTATTGGCATAAATTTGTTTGTAGTATCCACTAATTATTCTTATTGTATCTATAAGATCTATAGTAATGTCTTTTCTCTCAATCCTTTTGTTGTTAATTTGTGTTTTCAGTCTCTTCCTGATTAGTATTACTAGCAGTTTACCGATTTTAATGCCCTTTTTAAACAACTAACTTTTGAATGTGATGTGTCGACAATTATTTCTTCAATTTCTACTTTATTTTCATAATTTTTTTTCCTTAGCTTATTTGAGGTTTAATTCTCATGTTAAGGTAAATGTTATTGTAAAAGTCTCCACAGAACTAGGAAAAAACAAAGTTTTGATAACACTATATAATTTCCCCAAATATTTACAAAAACATCTAGCAATAGATATAGCCTAAAGTTCTCAACTATACGTGACTTTCCCCCTCTGGCCAGGAGAAATTTGGCACTCTCTGGGGACATTTATTTAAGTCTTTGTTTCTTTCAACAATATTTTGTAGATTTTAAGTTTTTCATGTCCTTCATTAAGTTAACTTCTAAGCATTTTATTCTTTTGAGGCTACTTTAAATGGGATTGTTTCTCTAATTTCCTTTTCAGATAGTTTGTTAATACCTGTAAATAGAACTATAATTTCCTTTTCAGATTGTTCATTGTTTGCATGTAGAAATGCAGTGGATTTTTGCGTGTTGACTTAGTATTCTACAACTTTGCTGAATTTGTTTATTAGTGATTTTTTCATATTTGGAATTTTTAGGGATTTCTCTATATAATAAGAACACATCATCTGACTGATATTTGCCACAAAATTATCTGGGAAGGGTGACTGGATGGGGGTAAAGATGAAATAAACAGTCATGAATGGAAGAAAAAAAAAGAATACATCATCTGTAAACATAGAAAATTTTACTTCTTCCTTTCCAGTTTGGATGCCTTTTACTTCTTCTTGCCCAGTTGCTCTGGCTAGGATTTCCAGTACTATATTGAATGAAAGTGGTGAAAGTGGACCTCCTTGTCTTAGTCCTGATATTAGAGGAAAAGATTTCAGTCTCTCACTGTGAGTTTTTCATACATGCTCTTTGTCAAGTTGAGGAAGTTCCCTTCTAGTGTTAGTTTGCTGGGTGTTTTTCATGAAAGGATATTGAATTTTATCAAATCTTTTTTTTGGCATCAATTGAGATGATCATGTTCTCTTGTTTTCATTCTTTTAAGGTAATGTGTTGCATTGATTGATTTTCATATATTGGGCCATTCTTTCATTACAGGAATAAATCCCACTTTGTCATGGTGTATAATCCTTTTAATATACTGCAAATTAAATTTGATGGTATTTTGTTGAGGATATGTGCATCAATGTTTTTAAGGGATATCAACCTATTATTTCCTTTTCTGTAGTGTCTTTGTCTAACTTTCATTTCAGAGTAATGCTCTCCTCAAAGAATGAGCTAGAAAGTGTTCCTTCCTCTTTAATTTTTTGGAAAAGTTTGAGAAAGTTCTTGAAATGGTTTATGTAATTCACCAGTGAAGCCAAGTCCACGGTTTTTCTTTATTAGGATATTTTTCAATTACAGGAGTTATCCTGATTCAATCTCCCTAGTTTTACTCAATTTCCAAAGTTATATTCAGGTTTTCTATTTCTTTGTGATGTAGTCTTGGTAGATTTTGTGTTTCTAGGAATTTTTCCGTTTCATCTAGGTTATCCAATTTGTTGTAGTACAATTCTATGGATAGTTGCTAGTTGCTCTTCATGTAAGGGAGACTGAAGTTAGGAACAACCTATGCCGCTAAGGTTTTATGAAAGATGCCAAATCTAAAGTCTTTAATGCTATTTCTCAATTGTCTCAGAATTCAGGCAGAGAAAAATGTGTTATTCATTGGTTCTTTATTAGCTGCATCCCAAACCTTCAACCAAGGTTGCACCTCAGTATCCTCATGCAAAAACTAAAATTTATTACCAGGTGCCAGATACTGTATCATGTTTTGCACATATTTTGACTAATATAATCATTCATACTATCACAATGAGGAAACTAAGTTATGAGGAATTTAAATACTTGAACTCTCATATTTAGTAACTAGGAAAGCCAGAATTTGAGTGCAGGATGCTTAGTTCTGGATCCTGAATTCTTATCCAAGATACTCTATTTTATTTGGTTTAAGGATTAAATGAAATAATTTGTGCAAAGCATTTAACACAGTATCTAATAGATGATATGATGTTTATTTTTGTTATTAGTTCTTTTACAAGCTGAGTTTATCAGAAGACTCCCATGTATAAAGGAAAGAGAAAATATTTTGGAACATGAGAAATCCAAATCAAAATTTCAAATTTGAAATTAATTACACTATAATCTTCAAGTTACTTAAGCTTTTTGTTTCCCTATTTCCTCTGGTACAATAGAAGAGTAATAATATAAATTTCATAAGATTTTTTTATACTCATTCATTTAGCAAATTTTAGAAACTTCTGTTATATCATACACAATTCCTGGGAATATAACATGAATACATTCTGGTGATGCAGTGTAGAACAGACCAAAATTTTTTTTCAACATTTTGGCGATGACAATCTATGCACAAAATAAGCACTTAGATTTGCATTTTAAGGGGTGTATATCAGTGATACCTTAATTAAAATAAACAAATAAATAAATAAAATCTACCTACAAAAAAAATTTAAATTTTAAATATTCTTTTTAATTCAATGTTTTAAATACCCTTTTTGGTTGAAATTTGGCAGCAAAATGTCAGTCTACAAAAGTGATATAGCCTTTTCTGATCTGATTTTTAATTCTATGTTTAGTTTTCACAGAAATTGTACTGTATTTAATCTTTGCCAGGTGATTTAACTTTATGACTTCTTTATTCTCTTCCTTATTTCACAAAGGGTTTATAGTTCATGTTCTGTATTTAGTCAATGTGTAAACTACTGAATACTCAAGTACTTTCCTTTTTTAATTAACAATCCAACAGAAATATCCATTTGACTATGAATTGATGCAATAATTTCTCTAATGGCTGCAATGGTCTTAAATATGTATTCTACCAAGCACTCGATATGAAGTTTGCTCCAGCTACTGGGAAGTTCTCATAGGTTCGCTGATGATTCTTACTAAACCTGATTAGATGTGCTTGAATAGCGTCACTTTAAATTGAAAACATGCCATCCTTATTAGCATCATCACTGATGAACTTCTTAATTAAGCTGCTGATTCTAGCAATGATATAGTTTACGGGTACTTAAAAGTTGTAAACCTTTTCCTTCCACTGTGTTTCAAGTTTTGCTCCAAGTATTGCAGACATCAGTGGTTGTACACATTTTAAAAATCATGAAATTATTTACCCCTAGAAATGGTCTTAGAAGGTGCTCTAATCTCACTCTCATTTTTTGGCTTTGTATGGTGAAGCTCCTTGAAGGTCACCTGGGGAATAATAAAACTCCACAATATGATTTTAGTTCAGTGTCATTTCCTCCTATAAACTCTATGTACTCTGTTCTTGGGAGATCTACCTCTTTTTTTCTCATTCTTTTTTTTCATTGCTCACTTTTTTGTCCTTCCTTTGTTCCTTCTATGTAATATTAGTTCTATTTTCTGGCTTTAAAATTCCTTTCACTTCTCCTTCATGGTTTCTCTGGCCACCAGTTACATTTATTTGCACTCCCGTGTTTGTTCTGTGACAAATAAATTGCAAGATAATCAAGAAGCAAATTGGTTCCATGTATATGAGTAACCGAAGTAGCATAAAATAGCTTTACAGAAAGTTAAAAACATCAATCCAGAAAAGACTAGGTACTTAAAAAAATAGCTAGAAAACAGAAAGATCATGAGTTAACTAAGGTGTAGGAAAACATCTCATAAAACAAAAAAGTGCAAAAGTAGAGAATTGTAGCTGTCAGCTACCATATTAGGCACTTTGCAAATGTATTTAATCAAGTCTTTTTGTAGCACTGTCAAGTAGTTAGCACTGAAGAAAATTAATCTCAGAAAAGTCCATAATATATTACCTAATATCAAGCAACTACTTGTCAGAGTTGCGATTCAAATTCAGGTTGTCTACCACCAAAAATATAAGTTATTTTTTAGCTTATAACCCTTTCCATGATGGCCCCTAGTGTTTTCTAAGAGGGAAATATTGTGAAGTTGTTTACTTAGCTAATTATAATGCCTAATACATTTTCAAAGAAAATAAAGAGAATAAAATCAAGTAAGTCAAATCAAGTCAATCATTATTTCCTTTTGATTTTGGTACATTGGCTTACTACCTAATTAACTAGTGGTTGGAACTGATTGGCAGGTATGATGAACTCATTAAATTAATTTTCGTTGAAAAGGAAGTGATTGCTGTCTAAATATGGTATTGAGTTTAAGGATTCTTATATGTGTTACACTTTACTCAATCTCAAGGAATGGAAGTCAACTTTGCATATAAAAGATTCCATTCAAATTATTGCATTTGTCCCATGACAGTAAATTCCAGTCAATAGGCTCTGACGTGCTTTATATAAGCTTTTATTCTAAGATATAAAACAAATAATGCATTGATAATAAGAACCCAGAAGATTGCATATAATTTTTTTTTAAGTCACAAAATAGAGAAGACTAAAGAATGTGCCTATAATAGAGTCACTTGCTTTCATTTACACTAGTGAATGTTGACAGACAATTCTTTATGGGTCTCCTGTGTTTGAGCAGAGACACTTACTGCCCTTTGTTCTTGCCTATCTTTTCAAGTGTAATTGTGTAGTGAACAGCCATGGAAGAGTGTAACAGCACCTTCTTCTGGAGTAATAAGCAGGCAAATTTGCTGTCTAATAGAAAGGATTCAGGTTCCCTGAAAACAGGGTCTCTTTCTTGAACTTCATTTGTGAGTGCATGTATTACCTGTCCTACTTCATGTTCCTCTTTGGGAATTAAGGCTCAGGAAGCGAGCATGAAAATATGGTAGTCTGGCTATTGCTATTATTATGAGTAGTAAGTTGTCCTCTGACTTTGACCCAGGAGATTCTTGTCTTTTGCAACATCCATGATGCTGTGACAGGCTAACACATTACCTTACAAGTAGGTTAAACTCTTGCCACTTCACAGTTCTAGACAATGAACAGAAAAGTTGCTCCTAAAAATTCTAGAAAATAACAGCAGGCACTGGACAGAAGCAGCAGTTTTAAAAAGGGATAAGCTTAAAATCTTTTTGTAGGGTTGCTTAGGTTTTGTTAGATCTCTGTGATCCTGGACTAGTTATATCAACTTATCTGGTCTGAAGGTTAGGATAAAATTGCTTCATTATTAACATGATGTTATTCGTATTACAAACGTCTTTTTGTTTACTACCTTACAGCAAAATTTGTAGGGTAGGTATAATTTTTTTTAATGTTCCTTTAATATTTCATTATGCCAAAATTTTAATAGTTTATCCAAACTACCAAAGACTCTAATCTTATGTCCAGGAGAAAAGTCAATAAAAATTCAGCCTTATTGTCAAAATCAGTATTGTGAGTCAATATTATAGTAAGAAAAAATTAAACTCCTTATTTGAAGATATTTTATATTTCACTATTCAGTTCAGATTCAATAATTTTTTTTCCATGAATTTGAGTTCAGTTTTTTTCTCAGTTGTGCTTAAAAACTCATGGGTTTATTCATAAAAACGTGTCACTATATGTTCAATTTTCAAAGAAATATTCTGGGAAATCAGATATGCAATGTAATATAGTTGGCCTATAAAATAATTATAATAAAAATAAAAATTGCATTATTTAAAACTAACATTAACATGAAACAGAATTAAATAGTCTGGTAATCTACAATGTCCAATAGGGTAACATCAAATGTGTTTCCGTTGTTTAGAATGTTAGCATATGATGTTAATTGATTTATAACAGGCCATCTTTATATACTCTCCAACTAAATTTAAATTAGTTGTCTAGAGAAATTTTGACCGTTCCCTTAATTTGAGAAAAAGTTTGTGAGGATTAGGAAATTAGAGATTTAAATATCCAATACCAAGAACAGTAGGTAGTTTTCAACACAAAATTATCTCTCCTCATGTTGACATTTGAAACCTGAATGTACTTATAATGGAAAATTTAATTGTTGCCTTAACCTTAGTCTCTACAGTACTTTCCCATCGAATGTTCTATGTTGCTCACTACATAACCTAAAACATTGTGAGTGTGAGAGGAACCTTAGAAAGTGTGAACATCGCTTTCATAGATTTCCTCACAATCTTTCTTCGGTGTCTGCTACTAAACCCACTTAATCAGCACCCTGATAAATGGTGCATCCACTTAATTGAAATAATTGCCGAGGAGAAAAATCAGTGTAGTTCATTTCCATGACTTCAAACAATGGGTAAATTGCACACAGAGTCCATTTAAATAGCACCCCTGATGTTGTCTGTAGGCCTAGAACAGGTGTGAATTGGTACTTGCCAGCACCAACTTCCCACTGTGTAACCTTCTCTGGCCATCATGCTGCTTTCCCATTCTACCACAGCTGCTAAATTAGGTTATATGACTTCAGATGAGAAAGAGAAATTCCTCAAAGTTCTGATTCCTCAGTAAAATCATCACATGAGCAATATACCGATAATACAAGCAAGAAGTATTTGGGGAAAGAGTAATTGAGTAATTAGGTGCTGAAAAACAGAAATGAAATAAAGTCTACATCTTTTTTTTTTAACTCAAAACACTACAATATCAGAATAATTCTCAGGCTTCTAATAAGAAAAGAACACCAGGGCACTTATATCTCCATGCATTTATCTCCTGCAAATTATATTAGAAACTTGGAATCGTTTTGCAGAAGAAGAGCTAGGTGGCAAAATATCTCTTTCTAATTTCTGGTTTATATGTTGCGGTATATATATGGGTATGACCTTTTGATAATCAAGATAAGTGATTAATTAACACATTTATTTTTTCAGAATGTGCTAATTAAGCATATCTACTACATTTTTTCCAGTTTCTTTTAAAACTAAATCCATATGCAAAATGTCTCTGTCTTCCTACATGTTTGTTTATTTATCTTGTGAATCTGTTTGCTAAAATCTGTTCATGAAAGAGGTTGAGTCTGGAGATGAAGAGGAGTGAGGAGAGCTCAGATTAATTTCCCCTGGAGTTTCTGATGCACTTACTCTCTGTAAACTTTGGCAAACTTCAGAGTGATGGACTTCATGAAACTCTAGAAGGGAAGGGTAGGCAGCATGCTAGATGTCATCTTATTCAAAGTCCTCATTTTATAGATGAGGAATTTAAATCCTAGACAGACTTAGGTTTAGTGCAATTTCTCTTAGCTTGCTAGTGGTAGAGTTAGACATCTTGCTTCCTTTTCCAATAACCTTCACATTCTGCTTTATCTCCATATGGCAGTAGCTATTTTATCAAACACTAAGTAGAAAATGGACATTGGAGATTGCAAATGGTTTACATATGTATTGATCTACTAGATTGCTTTTGCATGCTTTCCATCCCGAGCACTCATTTATGCAGTCATTTTCTCATCCATTTATGCATTCTCTCAGCAAAATGTATGAGTTCTTGCTGTATTTCAGGCACAGTGATGGGACCCAGAGATTCTAGAAATTGCTGTATCTCTGCCTTTAGGAATTTCATAGCTGGGAGATTGGTTCTACTATTGGTTCTAGTATGATACATTTAAGGGCCACCCTTTATTGACTGTGCTGTGTACCAACCTTTCTGTAACATCTCATTTAATCTTCACTGCAATCTTAGAAGGCAGGAATTATTGACTACATTATGTATCATGACAAAAATGAGATTCAAACCTGTTTAGCCAATACATGGCAGAGGCAAGTTTCCGATATGCCTGACCTCATGGTCAACTCCTCCCAAACTCTGGTCCAAACTCTTTCTCTTTCTCTTTCTCCTGCCATCTCCCACTGGAATTGTTAAAACAGTGTAGCTTTGTTTGTTATAGGAAAATTTGGATGTAGAAAATGCCTATATTCATCCTGTGAATGCTAATCTTTCTCATTCAGCAGTGGGAGTGGTCTCCCTAACAGGGAAGCCACGGTTTAACTCAGGACACAAAGCTGAAAGGAAACTGCAGTACTTCCATCCACTCTAATTTATAAACTCAACTTTTTGCTCCTCTTAAAACTTTCCTTTCCAATTTGTAAGGAGCTGAAAAGACACCTCAGGAAACAGAGGTTTAATATCACATTTGTTTAGCATTTCATTTAGATGTCTTACTCATTTCTTGAACTTGTGGAAACTGAAATAAACTATCCAACATCATTGCTACTACTGCTAAGGAGAAAATGCACACAGGTGAACAGCAAAAGCAGCACTGCCAACGATATAGACTAATGTAACTCTGGGGGGGAAATCCTGGGGCAAAATACTTTGAAACTGAAATCAATCAAAGGGAGAAACAAAGTGGGAGAAACCCATTTATTTCTTACAAGCAGTCGTCCACTTCTGCTCGCCCGTGTCTCTTGTTACCCGGCTGCAGAAGGGCCCCCACCCAACCTCTCTAGTCCAAATATGCCCTCACTCACCCTTGTAACTACCTATCAACATGGAGATGGACTACTTCTCTCCAGCCCTTGGAAACACATATTGATATGGAGATGCACTAAGGCCAGGTGAGAGATTCTGCAAATATTGCAATTTTACCCACAACTAACGAACCACAGGATAATAAGCAACCTGAGCAGAAAAAGTGGGTCCAGATCTATGTACATGACCCAGTTACACATACATAAACAACAGAGAGTTGGGTCAGTAAATCACAGTCTCAAGAAGTTATTGCATATCCCCTAGAATATGGAGCAGGGTGGAGGGCTTTGGAAAGAACCAAAAATCAGGATGCAGCCAGTACTTCTGCTCAACACTTTGAATGTAAACATGAAAATAGTATTACAGGTTTTAATCTTTCAATCTACTGAACTAAACAAATACTTAATGAATATTACTCTACACATGCCATCTCCAGTTCTAAATTTGCATCCATGGAATATATCCCAAGAAATGATACTTTGATCTATTTCAAATAGCAACACAAAGACACACTATATTGTCCTACAGCATTTTAATTCTGAACACTTAATTGTATATTATGCTCTTGCTTTGCAAAATGTATCTATAGTCTTTAAACATTGAAACAAAAATCAAAATGTGTTAGAATTAATGGTATCATTTTTGAACAGATGGCAAATTTAACTTTTATTTTTGCAACGCACATATTGTTAACACTTGACCTGGTATGTTCCCTTTGGATAATGATTTTAAATGATAAAGTGAAGAAAAAACAACTAAAACTGTTATCCTGTTAGCAACTAAGATTAATTTGATACAGCAAATCATTGCTAAATAACTGGCAAAACATGAGGTATTTTGTATATCTATTTTAAGAACATAAACTAGTTCTTACAAAGGCTGGTGACAAGCAGATATGTTGCAAATTTCAGATTAATTAAAATGCTGTTTAACAAGCCCTACTAGAATGTAAACGTTTTCCATGATGCTGTCACAAGCTGGGTTTGGGTTTTGTTTGCTGGGCTTTCTATCCATTTAAGCTTTTCCATTCCCCCATCCCGGCCTCCATTCCTTTGCATTGAAGTGAACCCAAGCACGGCAACATTAGCCTAATGCATGAGAACAATGAGGTGAAGAAAAAAGTCTGAAGGAGGAAGTCTAATTACTCTACTTTCATAGAATAAGCTTTTAAGGCTAAGTTCACACTAGGGCAATTACCCACCTAATTGCTCTAGTTTGAAGCTGGTTTGAAAAGATGTTTTCAGCAATGTGAGGGGAAAACATGCAAATTTAGAGGATTGGTTTGATCCCTGTTGCCCTTTTTATTAAAGAAAAAACCCTCAAAGTATTGAGATGACATTCCTTGAACATACTTTTAAAGTACCACAAAGCCTTTCCTGATAGACTGCAAGCCAGTGTGGAATCACATCTAAATTCCCATGTACTAACCTTACCCTAATAACTGATGAGTGAATAGAAAAGAAGTGTCACTAAAAAGACATAGCTTCCATTTGTACAAACACATCTGGCAATGTGAAATGTAATGAATTTTTTCTAAACTTTTTTTTATTCTCTTGTTTAAGAGTATTTTCCAGTTAGGTACTAATATAGCTGGTTAGTTTTATAACCTAAGCGCCTTAAACTTCAAGGTCTATGTATGTATCTGAGTTAGAATTGATGGATTAAATGTCCAGTGGGATTCAGTTTTCAAATAATATCTGATGGCAAGGGCGTTTCACAGGAAGAAGGGGAAGAAGAGAGGAAGGGAGGGAAAGGAGAGGGGAGGTTGAGGTGAGCACTAAACTAGAATTGCTGGGAGAGGTGAGAACTAAAATCATGAAGCCCATGCTTCTGGCTTCATGTGCTGCTCTGGGCTGACATCTCTTTCAGCAGCTGCTTGGATGTGAAGATAGAGAAAGAGATATAAAGAAAATTATTCAAAGCAAGCATACAGTTAAAGCTAAAGATTCAAATCATCTAAGCCAAGCTCCTCATTGTAATAAGAAGAAAACTAAATTTTAGAGAGCTAGCAGAGTCACATGAAGAATTAATAATACAGCCTGTTCTCAAATCCAGGTCTTTCCTTAAATTTAAGAAGAGGAAAGAGGAAAAGTCTATGGTTCATAATAGTTGAGAAATCATGAGAAAAGCAACAAATTGAACCTATGTTTATGCTAAAAATTTTTCTTCTAACATTATTTTAAAATTTGTGATTATGCTTAGCTCTTTCAAAGATTTAAGGAAAATGAACATAAGTAAAGTATTATCTTTGATTGCATTGGTGGTTATCAAGAAAAGGCTGTTTTATTTAGATCAAAGATGGCAAACATCTGGTAAAAATGTTCCTATTTCTTATTGTTTGACCCACTGCAGACATTACTAATTAATCACTGTATTAGAGATAGTCAATTGATTTTTCATTAGCTTGGCATCCTTTCTTTAGACCAGTTGTCAGCAAATTATTTTTCTAAAGAGTCAGATAGTAGATATTTGAGGCTGTGTCAGTCATACCATCTCTGTTACAATCACTCAACTCTGTGGCCTTAACTCCAAAGCAGCCATAGACAATGTGTAAAAGAGTCAGTGCATTCTATTCCAATAAAACTATTACAAAAACAGATTTAACTTGCAGATCATAGGTTGCCAAGTGCTGCTTCGGAGGTATTAAGTGGTACTTCCATGCAGTCCTGGGTAGCTCTGGCTATTCAGATGCACATGATATGGGAAAAGAAGTCAGCTTCTACTGTGGGATTGCCTAAAAAGAGAACAAAGAAAATGAAAAGAACCCTTCAATTAGAAAACTTAGAGCAATGTATAGGCAAGACGTGAATCAATAATCAACAATTTTTAACAATCTCATCTGACATCAGCTTAAATATACTGAATTTTTTGCTTTGTAGGAAGCTATAGAGAAAGAGAACATTTTCTTCATATCCACTTCCTTTCACAAGTGTTATGACTTAACATAGATCTTGGACACTGAAAAAGCCAATTTAGTAGTCAGTGATTTTTTTTTGAAAGTTAAAAAATAGATAATGACAAAGATGAGAGATAGTACCTTTTATTTTCATACATAATGGAAGATCTATTCAATGCCATAAGACAAGAAAATAAAATGAAGCATAAGACTTGAAAACGAACAAAAGTAGTCATTTATCAAAGAAAATTAAGTCACTTCTCTAGAAAATTAAGGAAGGCCTAGAGACATAATTAGAACTTGTAAGAGAGTTCAGGAAGATCGCAAAATACAAAATGGAGATGAACAATTCAATGGCATTGATATATTAAAAGCAATGATAAAGTAGTGAATGCAATAATTATAAAATACTATCCCATCCAAAGAATTAAAATTGTGTTATCTAGGAATAAACCTGACAAAGCTCAAGAACTATATGGAGAAAACTACAAAATGTTATTCATTATTACATATGACACCTAAATAAATTGGAAGTTATACTATGGTATAATATCAAGGGGGCTTGATATTAGGAAATGTCAACTTTCACAAGATTAACCTTTAAAATCAAATGAAAGTGTGATCTAAATGTAATCAAGGGTTTCCATGAAACATGGAAAACTGACTATAAAATTCACATTAGTGAATATTGGGCTAGGAATAGTAAAGGACATTTTGAAAAATAAGAAAAAAGAGGGAGGAATGAATAACTCTAGTAGATATTAAAAATTATTATGATTCAAAAAGAAATTAAAAATGAATGGTACAGAGGTAACATTAGGCAGATTTATGGAATATAATAGAAAGTCCTAAAAGATGCTCATATAAATATATAGGAACTGTTACACTTAAGAGGATAGTGTCTCAAAAGAGAGGGAGAAAGATAGACTTTTGAATGAGTATCTGTATGGAAAATAAACACATACATTAATACATTGGGTTTCCTAATTCAAATCTTAAAAAAATGAATCGCAAATACATTTAAGAACTGAATGTGGAAGGCAAACAGAATGGAAAATAATTTTAAAGAAAAAATATGTTTTTGGCATTGAGATTGTTCATAATTTTTGTCATTCATAAAGGAAAGATAGAACATAACAAATTTAAAATTCCCATATGAAAAAAGATAATGTGAACATTAGTTACAAAACAAACCACACACTGTGTATATATTTAAGCATATAACTCACAAAGGAATAGTACCCAGTGTACAAGCAGCAAGAAAGGACTAGATAATAATTGCCCATGAGCCAAAGATTTGTCTTGGCAATTCATTGAAAGTGAACATACCTACAAAAGATATGAAGGTATTTACAAATCCACTGGTAATCAAGACAATATCAGTTGAAAGAACAATAAAGACTTAATATATATTTAATTAGCAAATTTAAAAGTTCCATGTTATCAAGTGTTTGTAGGCATGTGAGAACACTGAAAAGCTCTTAGTAAGTGAATTGATACAATATTTGTGGAAATGCATTTTTCAATACTTTATTAAAGTTAAGGATGCTACATAAGACCTAAAACTCAGCATTGCTAAATATGCAATCTAGAAAAAAATCTTACCATGAACAATAATACTCATTTTCTAATAGTGAAAAAATGAAATTGACTTGACAAAGAAATAACAGGAATGACATATACAATATAATACACTCAGCAAAAATGAATGAACTAGGTTTACATTAGTCAACAAGGTAAAATTTGAAAACAAAATGTTGAGTAAAAAAATCAGATGTGGAACTATGCGTTATGCTTACATAGTTTTAAAACACATAGCGTAAAAATATGAAACTAAGAGAGTGGCTTCTGCTCAAGGGAAAGAGACAAAGGAAGACAGGAAATAAGATGGCTTGGGGATAAATGTTCTGCTTTAATCTTATCTATTGTGTTTTATTTTTGGAGGAGTTAAAAAAAGTAACAGAGGGAGGGAGGGAGGAATGAAATGAAAGAAAATTATTTGTGTTTTAGATAGAAGAACGAATATAGTCTTTTCTACATGTTTGAAGTCTATCGTTACTTTTAAAATGTTATACGTAAACCCTGTCTTCACCGTGTTTACCTATTAAAAGTGTAGTGAAGACAAAGGTGCAGTAAGTAGATACGAGTGAAAGTGCATTCAATAACCCACAGTGTTCTAAGGATGAGGATTTATGTTGGAGCACTGGAGAGTGCTTTAGGCTCATCCAGGAAAAGAACAAGATCATCAGGCTTTCTGCAGGTTTTAAAGAAGTAAAAATGATTAAGTTGGTATACAGAGAAAACAATCGTCCTCTCAATATTCTGGTCAAAACGTCTAGTTTAGAAGAGTGATAATAAATGAACTGTAAAGACACCAATTATAATAAAAGACTTCACCTTATTATATTTGTTAAGTATTTATAAGTAAAATGTGCTAGAAAATGTTAGAGGAAATTCAGTTATTTTATGTTTTCCTGGATAATTTTAAAGAGTTCAAATCCTATTGTCAAGTAAAATAATATTAAAACATATTGTTTTAATTGTTCTTGAGATTTTAGATATAAAGTTTGCATTATCTGTAATCAGCATATCTCAGTATAAAAATATGCTTTACAGATGAGGTACTATTATTTAGTTATTCATTTACAATTTTATATTCTATTTGTGGCATTTATTGTCATACTTTCTAACTTTAAAATATTCTAAAAGGGAGAAAATAAGTATCAACCTCATATTACCTATAAATAAAATAAAAGACTTTTTAAAGTAAAGATCTATTTAGTTTGATGTGGACACTACAAATCTAGCATTTGGATCATTTGTTCATGCTAAAGTTACAAATTTCATCTCAATAAAATTTTGTAAATGTTTTTATTTAATGTGTTTTATTTTATCTCCTAGTTTTAATATATAAAGGAAAATAATTTTTCCAGGGTTCTGAGGTAGCTGGTTAATTTTAAGAATTATGTAAAACATTTTTGGTTATTTAAACCATATATTTATACAAAGCTGTGTTGATAACTGTTTAACAAGTTTAACAAGGTTTCCAGAAAAATTTGTATCTATCTATATATCTGTATCTATCAATCTATGCATGTTCACATATCATATCTGTGTCTGTTTATTGTACATTTACTGGTATTAAGCAATTATACAATATACAATGTTTTATAAAATATACAATATTTTATCTTAAATTTCATACAGCCAAGTGGTGCTCATAGAATGATTTCATCAGTTTTTTTGGACTCTTGTAGCTCAACCAACCTGTAGGTAGAATGAATGACTATTGGTTGATGCTCTCATTTGTATTAATGAGTAAGGAAGAAAATGAAACAATAAAGACATGTCAGAACTTCACTTGTTGTCAATGATGGGGGGAACTTCTTTACTAAATCAAATATTATTTCCAAATGCTGGAAGAATATTTCCTCCATCTTTTGTGTTATTGGCAATGTAATGACAACAGACACAACATTTTTAAGTTTAATCTGCATTATTAATATTTTCTCTGACACTTTTGTAAGTCAATGAACAAAACGAAAGCCCTGATTTGTAACATTTGCCTATTTCCATGGCACAGGTACTTGCACCATGTCCAGTAAAAGCCACCACTTTGACATTATTGAGAGTTAGGAAGAGATGTACCATTCTATTGTATAGTATTCCCACCATACAGATAAAGCACATGTAAATAACTTCAAGAGAATAGATATAAAATGCAGAAAAATAATTAGGTGGTGATGAGTTTTGAATATTTATAAATACGTTTTTAATATAATTCATGTCATCATAACCTTATGCAATTTAATTTTTAGCTATGAGTAGGTTTAACAACCAGCTCAGAAAATTCCCCCAAATCTACCAATAGACTCTTGCTAGTTGGTAGTAGTTGACTCTTAGACGTACATACATACAAACACACGTAGAACACAGTGCAATTGTAAAATAAGGTCAATATTTATTGCTTCTCTCTGTCTAAATTACTATATAATAAAAAATAAAATAGAATGCCATATAAAATATCATCTTTTATCAATATTTCGGTATGTTTGTTAACTATTTTTGCAGTGACATAGCAGATTAATTCATGAGAAAAATATTGTCAGTTATTCAATTTTATTCAGGTTGATTTGGACCAGTTAGAGGATATAGACTTTATTATATACCAGCAGTTCAGTTATCCTTAAATTATTCTGTAGGAATGCTTTCCCCTTGCAATCTACTTAAACCTTAGGCACAAAGGAATTACCCCTCTGGAAATATATGTTTCCCTGCAGAGGTGTATCATCTGTCAGTTGTGCCCAACAGAACTAAATATGCTGCAAACTATTAAGCATGCAGTTATGTTAAGAGAGCAATAGTCATTAAGGTCACTGCACTTGAGGCTTTCATTTTAACTTCCTTTGGGTTCAAGGCAGAAAAAAATCCTTTGCTTTACCTACTTTCTTCCTCAGCCCAGAGGCAATGTAAGGGGGAATGAGAAAAAAAGCCTCTTCTCCCTAAGTTTTTGAAAACTTTAAAATCTAATGATAGAAAAAAGGCTGCAGTTTGAAACATAAAAGGTCAAGGTAGCCTACTAGATAGACAGCGAATATATAACTTCTTATGGGAATCTCCCAGGCGTGAGATTATTCTGAGATTTTCAATCTTACAGTTAAATAGTAACATATCAAAAAAGACGGTGAAAATAGTTGCTTTATAAAATGTTCAGGAGTCAGTCATTTAGCACTCACAAAATATCTGTAGCTTTATTCACAGGCCTTAAACTTAGGAAATTTGAGATATGAATATTTAGGAAAACATCCTTCAAAAATAAGCAAACTTCCTTTTAAGATTAACTTGGAATGAAACATTAAGTGTGTCATTTTCACAAAGCAATCATTTGCTTTTTTCTAACCCCTGATATAATCTATATAGAAACAAACTGGTGGTCAAATTCATGCATCAGTCACTAAGAAGTTTCCTTTCATAAAGCTGCAAGGGATATATAAGAAATTTACCATAAGTTCTGAGAAGTGAAAGCTCAGCCTCAAAGTTTCTTGGACCTTAGGAGCCAGTCACCAATAAGCTGCTGTCATCATCACCTGTATCAAATGTACCTAGTGCTGCGGCCCACATATTGGCCTAACCTCTGATTTTAATGAAGCCTGGACACTCTTGTGTAGATTCTAATCCTCTTTTCACAGGCAATATTTTACCTCAACCACTGGCATCTTAGCTTTCTGCATTCAACTCTCTTTACCCACACATGAATAGCTTAGAAGTGGAGGGGAATTACTGGGGTCATTCTCAACCAGTGGTAAACTTGAGTTGATGATTAATTATCTCTTCATCCAGTCTTTTGGGTGGACAAATCTCAAGAAGTTCTATACTCAGCCCTTCTTAGTTTGGTCTCAAGGCTCTAGTTGGTTGCCCACGAATGCCACCTTTATGAAACTTTCTTTACTCTCTTCTGATGTCCACCCTTGCTCTTTGGAGTTAGCTTTCAAATACCACCTGAATATAAGTCAGACTGCATTCAAGAGAACTTAAGCTAAAACAAAATCAAACCATCACACAGGGATCTGTTATACCAGTTTTGAAATTCATTATTCTTATACTCTCTCCCTCACAAGAAGTGTTTTAAAAACACTCCTTATTTTATTACTATGTGCCATTTCTCTTTCTTCACTGTGTAGACTTTAGCTACCACCATACTATCCCAAATTTGCCCATTTCTCTATGCATGCACCTATATTAACTTCCCTATTAAGGATATACTTCATCCTTCAGAGCTTTATTGGCTACTGTCCCCATCTATGTTATTCAGGTCTATGCCCTGGCCCTAGAAACCTTTGTGTAAGATAGACAAAGTGGTAGAACAATGGGAGAGAGAACAGGGACATGAGTACAGTCATAAGTACATTTTTACAGTCACTTTGTGAAGGTAATGCCCTTTTCTTTATGTCAAAACAAAAAGGAACAATCCTAGTGGTAGAAATCTTATAAAATTTATGCAATCATTTGCAAAGGCTAAAATGAGCCCTGCAACAGAACCAAGACATAACTATAAAAAAAACTAAAAAAAAAAAAATTAGTGGTAACCCATTTGCTTTTCTATACAAATACTCAAAGAGTTAATTTTTTTTATTAAGGAATCATTGATATACACTCTTATGAAGGTTTCTCAAGAAAAACATGTGGTTATTACATTCCCCCTTATTATTGAGTCCCCCCCACGCCCCATTGTAGTCACTGTCCGTCAGTGTAGTAAGATGCCACAGAGTCCCTATTTGTCTTCTCTGAGCTACACTGTCTTCCCAGTGACCCCACACACACCATGTATGCCAATCATGATACCCCACAATCCCCTTCTCCCTCCCTCCCTACCTGTCCTCCCCCACCCCTCCCCTTTGGTAATCACTAGTCCCTTCTTGGAGTCTATGAGTCTGCTGCTATTTTTTTCCTTCAGTTTTGCTCCGTTGTTACATGGAAGAGTTAATTTTTTTAGTGACCTAGAAGTATCTTCTCTTTCCTTGATGCTTTCTTATACATATGTGTTCATTTTTTGGAGAAAATATTGTACATATCCATATAATACTGAATTACTACAATTATTTACAGTTGTTTCCATTTTCCATGTTTAAGGTATTGAGTCAACTCAGCACACACTGTGCTGCACTCAAGACTCATTGAAGTAGACAAGAATAAGCATTTCCAATAATGTAACATCTCTTTGTGTGGAGAGACTGGGTTTCAATAGGAATTCCTATAAACTTCTTTATTATGTGCTTATATACAAACAGACACAGATATATGTGCAATTTAACTCTTTAATTTTTACACAAAATCCATTGTACCTTACTTAAAATTTATAAGGTAGAGTATAAAATTTGCCAATTCCATAAGGAAGAAACTTGAAATACTGACAGTTACACATAGCATGTTCATTGCTAGAGTTTACACACCATTTGCTACCAACTTAATGGCTAGAAATCTCACATGTATATTCACATGCATACATATATTTTATCTTCACATTTATTTTCCAATAGACAACCAGGGAAGAAAAATGGAAAACCAAAATAAAAAAGTATGTTCACCTTCCACTGTTTCAGTAAGACATTTACATAAAAGTAGTGAAAGAAATACAATTCACTGCTTCAGTAAGGAATCAACAGAAATCATGATGATAAAAAGTACCTTAATTTATTCTGGGTATAAAGAAATAAAATAAATATTCTTTAAACATTTCTCTACTTATTCTATGTTTATATTTTGGTGTTTGTGTGTGTTTTTCTTGCTTATCCAAGTCTGTGTTTTCTTATATTGGACAGTGGTGAACATGTGTTGTTAAAGGAGATATCATGGTTTTTGCTTGGTCTTAAGACAGCAGTCCATTTTCCCCAAAAAGGAGCAACCCAAAATGTATCCCATCTTGGTGTATGTGGAAAATATTAACAGCAAAGGGAGGAATGAGAAAAAACTCAAAACAAGCAGGGACAAATAAAAGTAAAGAAAATTGGCAGTAAGTGCCTGAGTATTAGAGATAATCCATGTCTTTCAAATAGTTACTAAGTACTTATATAAAATATGAATGTTGAGACATGATAGATAATAATCTAAACAATTATCTTTCACACCAAAAAAGAGATTACTAGTGTTGGGGAAGGATGGTTGGGGAAGGAGGAGAGAGAAAACAACTTAAATCGAACAAAAATAGAAAATTAATTTTGAAATCCATGAGCTCATCCATTTGACTGTGTTTTCATATCTCACCAGTTTCTAGTCCTACCAGCTTCTCTTTCCAAAAATATTTCATTAGCCTCCTAGCTGGTCTCATTATTTGTCATGTGTTCCTGAATGGTCTTTCATTTTCACTATAGCTAGAGCAACCTATCTGAAACATTTAGTTAAAGTAAAATAATGCTAGCTGATGTGACAGATTAGCTCTTGTATATAAATCATAATACACAAGTAATAGAAGTTTTATAAAAAGTTCTTTCTTCATTAATGTTACAGTCCAAATTTATTTTGTGTATATAGGTGAGATGTTCTCCATATGATCATTTAAGGACCCAAGTTCTATATTCCATTTGTTGCATTTTGGTCACAGGGCTTCATCAGAATTCAAGAGGTTGAATATTGGTGAGAGTTCTGATTCCACTAGCTCTCAGATTCTGGGATAGTACTTCTAGTTCTATGAATTCATTCCCATGGTTTCTGCATGCTTGGCAGCTACAACCTTTTCAGGAGATTACATTGGTCCACTGAGCTCCTTTGTCCAGCAGCCCTGATATCTAGAAGTGCCCAGGGCTGCCCATAGCCAATGACTGATTACTGCAAAAGTTTAGAAATCCAGATCCTTTTCCTCAAAGTGGTACAGATCTGAAAATTAATTTGCACTCCAGAACACCCAGAAGGATCAGGTTAAGGTGAGGATTTCACCTGAAATTGCACTCATGTTTAGCTTTTATATTTTCCCCTTGCCCTCATCAGTTTCTTAATAAATCACTTGCCCATGAATTTCCAGCTCAGAGGAACCTAACCTAAGATCATCCACTTTATTCACTCTCCTCCTAACACACTGGTGTCTGTGTCTTTTCTTGAACCTGACAGAATGCTTCAATGTCAGGGACTTATAGATGCTTTTCTTTCTGCCTGGAATGCCATTTTCGTGCATGTTGATATGGTTCATTCCTTTGTTTCCTTCTTGCCTTTGCTCAGATATCACCTAATCAGAGAAGTCTTCTGTGACCACCCTATATCCTCAGCACTCCCACCCCCAGTACATACTCTTTCCCCCCTTACTATCTTATTCTTCATAACATTCCTCTACATCTGACATACTGTGTATTTATTTATGCTTCTAATTAACTGTATTCTGCATGAGGGTATACATCTGATGTGAGGTACTGATTTTATTTGTCTCTTTCCCCAGCTGCATTCCACCACCCAGTACAATGTTTAGGTCCATAGTAGGCATTCAGCATATATTTTTGAATGAAGTTTACAGGTGAATGAATGACTATGCCAAACTTAACTATAAAAAAAAACTGTACATAGTGTTCATTCTGTAAAATGTTGTGCTATCTTTCTAATGTCCAAAATTAAAGAAATCCTGTTAAGAATAATTACTGGCAAATATCTTAACCAGTTGTGCCTCAGCAGACTACTGCAGAAATAATTGTTGTCTTCACTGTAGCAGACACGGTGAGCAGCATGTATTGTAGGATATTGCCTTGGCCAAGCTTAGCTGCAGCCTATATGGAATATGCTGTATAACCGTTCATGGAATCAAAACTTCTGATAATATTAATGAACAATATATGCTTGCTATGCCTGAAAGCTGCCAGGGAGTTGAGCACATTTATTGAAGATAAAACGGACAGTGGAGAGGCCTCTTCATGGAGTTTTGTCCTGTTAGAGAATAAAAAAGTACACGACATGAATGACCTTCAGAATTATATTCTTATATAACAGATGAAAGACAGTAAAGCTTTCCCAATAGTTTTACAAGAATGAGCCAGCTTGGAAGGGAATAAGCTGTAAAGAGAATGCTGAGGTGGTAAGTGCATTAATAAATTAGAAAGAATCAAAGTATGAAATCAAGAGTTAATTTTAAAGGTAACTTGATCAGAATATTATTAGAAAAGGCCGTTGGAGACAAGAGGCTGCTAGAGAAGTCTGAAGCCAGACTACAGCACTGGGTCCATATATCCTCTCCCTCTATTTTTCTGTCCCTAAGAAACAGACACCATCTGTCACTGGCTTAGCTGACTTTTAGGATCATTGATAACTGTATGGGAACTTTCAGTGAAGTTGAGTCAAGTCTTTTCTGGATGACACATACTGAGATGGAGTCAGGCTGTCTGTCCATTATTATCCACAATGTAAGCACCTAAGTTTTAATCTCAACAAGGGACTTATGACTGAAAGTATATCACTATATTGGCGTATCATATTGACTTTCTGATAATGTTCTAAAGCCAGTTGAGTAAGAGAGAAAATGCCACTGTATACAAATTGTGGCATCAATTCTCTGCCAGAATGATCAATTGGATTTATATATTACCTCTAGCTACATTCTTAAAATCTATACTTTTACTTGCTCTTCAGTGCACAGCTCACAGCTTAAATAATTGCAGATTCAAATGAATTTTAAAAGGATTGAACAGGCTTTAAATTTAAAAATGTGTGAACATCGTTGTTTTAACTACTTTCAGTTATTTACTAATTTAACTCAATAGGTTCACCTTTTCTCTCTTTCCTTCTTCCTTTCTGTCTCTTTCTAATTCCCCTAAGGGTAAAGATTCCACAAAGCGTCCATGTTCATTTTTCAAAACATTTGGAACTATTAATCAATAAAAGAAATATAATATGTATGTGTAGATTTTTAGATGCATTAAACTGGATCATCAAAAAATATTAGAAGTTTGGAATTAAAATCCTCTGCCCAGTCCTAACTACCTCTCTCTTACGATTAGATTTTTAAATCCATTCATTAGACATAAAGAGAATTAAACATAGCATCTACTCAAAAAGTCTTCTAGCAGAATACAAAATAGAAGCCTTTTATATGTGAAATCTTTGTACAAAATTGCAAAGCTCTGACAGTAACCCTAACCACAATGTGATTTGCAGGAAATTCCACATAGATTAGGTAAATTAACCAAAAATAAATAATACAAAGACTATTTTGATCTGTCTCATGATTTCACTTCATATTTTGTATAATAAGAAAATTACTTAAACATCTTTCCCTAGAAAAATTAAAACGAACAATTTCAAATTGTTTCAAACATTGTTTGGTAGCTTCTTCTGCCATAATTTAGATGTATGATGTTTAAATTTACTGAACTACATTTACTGAATATTTATGATTTGCTAGGCAATATGCTAAGCCATTAACATACATTAATTTAATTTGCTTTCCCAAACACCCTGTAAGTTAAAAGTAATTATCTCTATTTTACAGATCTAGAAACATAGACTAAAGAAGTTAAATAGATTTATAGTGGATGTGGGTGACCGAGCTAGCAAGGAATGTTATTCTCTCCAGTAAACCCTTAGAACTATTGGATAAAATAAAGCAAAAGCTACTAAAATAAGCAACCAACCACAAAAGAAAGTTAAATTCAGACTTTTCAAAATTGAAACAGAAATCAAAATATTAGTACTGCAACGACTCAATACTGTAGTCACAATTGTTCAATAGACTATCAGAGCCAAGTATAGACCTCAGAGGTTTTATTATAAATCTCTAATGGGGAAGAAATCCGTCCCATAAACTATAGGAGTTTGAATGATTTATTTACATTAAGCAGGTAGTTATGTACAACCATATCAATGAAACAGGAACTAGGAAAATTAAAAGCAAAAATACCTTTCAACTAACTGTGATCATAACAGTACAAACAGACATAAGAAAAAATAAAAGAGAATCCTCATGGTTTATTCACATCTGGCTGTGGGATTCAAATTCATAATAGACATACTGCCTGGGAACAAAACAAAAAGAAATGTGAAACTTCCCAGGACAGGTGCTTCCTAATATGGGGCATACAGCTTTCCCAACAAAAAAAACAAAAAAACAAAAAAAAACCTTTAACAGGATAAACTTACAAAAACAAACTACACAGGACATGTGACATCATGAGAGAAACTAATATGAAAGGAATCAGAACACTTCCCACCAAGAAATACAAATAATGGAACAATCAAAATGGCTTTAAAATGAGTGGAGTTGTTATTCACCAAGCTAAGACATTAAGACATGGAAGCAACCCAAGTGTCCACTGATAGATGAATGAACCCCATTTTTGTGGTACCTAAATAGAGGGTAGAGGGGAATATTATTCAGCCTTAAATAAAGCAAGAAAATTCTAATGTATATTATAGCATGGATTAATCTTCAGGACATTATGCCAAGTGAAATAAACCAACCACAAAAAAAACAAATATTGTATGATTCCACTTAAAGGAGGTACTAGAATAGTCAAGATCATAGGAACAGAAATTAGGATGGTAGTGCCAGAGGCTTGGAGGAGGCAAAGAGGAGTTGTTCCATGGGTATAAAGTTTCAGTTTTGCAAGATGAAAAGTGTTTTGGAGATGAATGGTAGTGATGGTCGCACAATAAGAATGTACTTAATCCACCAAACTGTACATGTAAAAATAGTTAATATATAAAATATCATTTTATTTTACCATAATAAAAAATTTTTTAATTAGTATAAATGAGAAGCAGCAGTATCTTACCCATTACTAGTATTGATGTTGTGACACTCAACAGAAGACTCAGAAATGACAGATGATAAAATCAGCAAAGTCTTTAAAACAGTGATGATAAAGATACTTAGTAGAATACATGAAAATAAAGAGAAATTGAAGACAAAAAAATTAAACCTAAAAGATAAAAAACATAAAATCTGAAGTGAACAATTCACTGGATAGACACTCCAGAAATAAAAATGAGGGAAGACGAAGACTTAGAAGTAGAACTACCCAAACTGAAGCATAGAGAGTGATATAACTGAAAAGAAAATCAAAGCCTCTGAGACCTGTGGTTAGTTTTAAGCAGTTACACCGGTGTGTAATTTGTATGCTAGAAAAGAAGTAGAGGAGAATATTTTATTTGAAGATACAATGGTCAAATTTTTTGAAAACCCATATATCTAAGAAACTTAGCAAATCCCAAGCTGGATAAACAACAACAAAAACAAAAACATATTAAACAAAGTCATATTTAAATTGCTGAAACCAATGTTTAAGAGAAAATTCATAAAAGCTGTCAAAAATACATTATTTGTATACATATATTTATATACACATATATGTAATATGTAAGAATGACAGCAGTCTTTTCATCAGAAATTATGTAAATCAGAAGATAAGTTAGACCAAAAGTGCTAAAGGAAAATTATGTCAATCTAAAATTACATATCTAGCTAAAATATCATTTAAAAAATGAAAGAAAATTAAAACATTTTTAGACAAAGGTTGAAGAACTTTGTCATCTATAGACCTACAATCCAGGAAAAATTAGAAATTACTTAATGGAAAAAGAATAACTTGAATAAAAAGTTGAATCTATATGAAGAAATACTGGAAATGGTACAGATGAGGTGAATATAGCATATTTTAATTCATTTAAAACTTATTTACAATATAATTAACTGTTTAAAGCAAAATATAATGACAAAGTATTGAAGGATTTATAATAAATTAAACTATGAAAGTATTACAATGACAGTACATATGATGAGATAAGAAAATTGAAGTATAGTGTAAGGTAATATAAAATTTATATTACTTGAAAATAAACTCTCATAGTTAATACTGTATGTAACTACTGTATAATAGTACTTGAAGGTAAACTTTCATAGTACATATTATAAGCTCGAGTATCCACAAAACAAAATAAGCAAACAGCAACAGAAATAAAGCAAATATGCCAACAGAGCAGATAAAATTAAATACTTAAAAGAATAATCTTAAAGAAGTAATGAAAAGAGCAAAAGAATTACAAAAAATAGATGGGATGGATAGATAAAAAATAGGAAGATTATATATTGAAATAAAACATATTGATAATTACATTAAATGATTTGAAAATGGAAATTAAAAGACAAATATGGTTAAACTGCATAAATTCTAAACCTAATGATGTATTGTGTACAAGAAACTCAATTTGAATGTTAAAGACATAGTAAATTAAAATTAAAGGATAGAAAATATTTTATTGTGCAAACCTTACTCTTTTCCTTTTTGTTAAAATATAATTTATATACAATCTTATGATGGTTTCAAATATACAATGCAGCGGTTCAGCATTTACCCATATTATCAAGCCCTCACTCCCTCCAGTACAGTCACTGTCCATCAACATAATAAGATGTTACAGAATCATTAACTGTATTCTCCATGCTGTACTACCATCCCTGTGACCATCCTATATTGTGATTGTGAATTATTGTGCCCCTAAATCCCCTTCTCCCTCACTACCAGCCCTCCCTAACCCCTCCCCTTTGGTAACCACTAGTCCCTTCTTGGTGTCTGTGAGTCTACTGCTCTTTTGTTCCTTGTGTTTTGCTTTGTTTTTATACTCTACAAATAAGTGAAATCATTTGGTATTTGTCTTTCTCCTCCTGGGCCAGCCATACTCTTAAGAAAGCAGGTATGACTATATTAATGAAAAATATACTCAAGGAAAGAATAATATCAGTAAAAGGAAGAACATTTTATAATGATAAAGTGATAAAAATGTTTTAGAAGATATAACAGTTCTAAATGTGTATATACCTAATATCTGAGCTTCAAAAAACAAAGCAAAAGCAAATAGAAATGAATGGAGAACTAGAGAAATCTAACTGGAGTTGGAGATTTGAGGCATTTCTCTTTCAAGAATTAATCTAAAAAGGCAGAAAGAGGTCATAGGAAACCTGAACACCACTATAAAATAACTTGATCTAATTGATGTGTAAAGAATAATATACCAAAAAGCAATGGAATACACATTTTTTCCAAGTGCACAGGAAACATTCACTAGGATAAATTATGTAACAGGCCACAAAACAAATCTCAAACAACTTAGAAAAATTGAACAATATAGAGTATATTCACTGACCACAATAAAGTTAAATGTGAAATCAATAAGAATATATCTGGAAAACCACTAATTTATGGCAATTCCACAATACTTCTAAACAATCCATGGTCCAAAGGAAAATAGAAAATATTTTGTATTGAATGATAAAGAAAACACAACATAGACAAAATTGTAGGGTGCCGCTAAAGCAAAGATTTGGGGAAATACATAGCTTTAATTGGGTATGTAAGAAAATTTCAAAGAAAGACTTTCAAAATCAACACACTTTTCTACCAAATATTTAAAGAATAAATAATACCAGTTCTACAAAAACTCTTTCACATTGAAAGAGTGGAATATTTTCCAGTTCATTCTATGAAACCATTTTTACCGACACCAAAGTCAAAGATTCCACAATTAAGCAAAACAAAACTAAATAAGAAAAACCCACCAATATCCCTCATGAACATAGATGCAAACTAGGCTTAGCAAACTTTTAGCCAGTTGAAGTCAAAATATAAAAAGGATAATATAAATAAGTGGACAATTACCCTATAAATGCATGGATGTATAGTAGTCAAAAATGAATATAATTCATCATATTAGAAGACAAAATAAATTATATGATAGACATAGCAAAACAATTGGAAAAATCTAGTGGCCATCCTCATAAATATACAGGAAACTTAAAAAGAAATTTTCGTAACCCAATAAAAGGTCATCTAATAAGAAAACTACAGTGAAAATTGTACTTTATAATAAAATACCAAATGCTTTTCCCCTAGGGTCAAAAGAAAAATGTCCACTCCAAGCATTTGTCTCCAACTCAGTGCCAAAATCTGAAGGTCTGGGATTTACCCTTCATGAAAGTTAATAAGCTTCCACAATTTTATGAATGATGGAGGAAGACATAAGAATCCTGGGTCAGACATGATTTCCACTCCCAGGAATTCAGGTTCACAGATTTAAAAAGACATATGCACCCCTATGTTTATCACAGCACTTTTTACAATAGCCAAGATATGGAAGCAACCTAAGTGTCCATCAGTAGATGAATGGATAAAGAAGATGTGGTACATATACACAATGGAATATTATTCAGCCATAAGAAGAAAATAAATCCTACCATTTGCAAAAACATGGATGGAGCTGGAGGGTATTATGCTCAGTGAAATAAGCCAGGCAGAGAAAGACAAGTACCAGATGATTTCACTCATCTGTGGAGTATAATAACAAAGCAAAAACTGAAAGAACAAAACAGCAGCAGACTCACAGAACCCAGGAATGGACTAAGAGTTACCAAAGGGAAAGGGACTGGGGAGGGTGGTTGGGAAGGGAGGGATAAGGGGGAAAAAGGGGTATTATGATTAGCACACATAATGGGGGGGTGTCATGGGGAAGCCAGTATAGCACAGAGAAGACAAGTAGTGACTCCATAGCATCTTACTACGCTGATGGACAGTAACTGTAATGGAGTGTGTGGTGGGGACTTGATAATGGGGGAATCTAGTAACCACAATGTTGCTCATGTGATTGTATATCAATGATACCTTAATAAAAAAAAATGCTGGGTCAGAGAAAAATAACAACAAATAGCACCCACTTCATATTCATACTAATTCTCCTTGATCTCTGAATCCCATGGATCTTTATGCAGGGAAAACAGGTGAATGTCACATATGCAATGGATTTATGTCACAGCCAAGACACCCCAAATAAAGGATTTCTAATTTTTTGTATGCTCAATAGGTAAACTTGACAAATATTTGCCCCAGAGAGAGATGATCTCTATCATACTGGATTATATTTTATGAAAAGTAAATGTTTTTTAGATATTTTGTTACTATTTATTGACTTCTCTCTTTTAATATAAAACAGATAAAATTTTATTTACCAATAGTCATGGTAAGGTCATTGGTCCCCCACTGGGAATGATTTTGTCCTGAAGAGAACATTTGTCAATTTCTGGAGATATTTTGGCTGTAACAACTGGCAAGTGTTACAGGTGTCTAGTGGTTAGAGGCCAGGGATATTGCTAAACATATAATATGCAGGACAGTCCCCAACAATGCAAATCACTGGCCCAAAATGTCAATACAGGTTGCGAAACATCCTCAGAGGTGAATGATGGTTATTATTATTTCCAAGATAATATAATATGATGATTTCATAATTATTTGTGTAGCATGTTCCTCCTGTTACACAAGGGTTAATAACATTACAGAAAACTATATTATTTTCCAGTTTTAATTGGAAATGACTAAAGTAGTGACAAAATAAATCTATTAAGTTAAAATTATTATGTGTTCAGTAAGAACCTGAAATTTTTCTTCATCAAAAATACAAAAATACAGAAATTTTTAATGACAACTTCATAATGTGGCTTACAAATTTATAGACACAATTCTCAATAAGGGAAATTTCATAGCATTACAAAATGGAGTTGTTCTTTTATACACTCAAAATTTTGTATAATTGATTCACGAGCCTCCCCTCTTTTTTCTTCTTACAACAAAAACTATTCAGTTATGAGAGGTAGTCATATTTCAATAACCTATCCCCTAAAAGAATTCTTAAAAAATAGGAAACTTGTTGGCTAAAACATAGAAAATAATGTCAAAAAATAAATGGCTCATTAAAGGCAAGGCACTTCCATCATCATAACAGATTACATGAGTACTAGAAGTTTCCAGATTTACCTTATTTGTTTATTGTGGCACTCCTTCTCCCCTTTCTTCCTTTATTTCTCTAATGTCCAAGTTTTCACATACTTTTTTGAAATCTATACATTTTTTTATTCTGAATCCATAAGTAAGCCTCTTTTTGTCCAAATTAATGAATTTTGGTAAACATACAAATTTTAAGTAGACTTTTACATTTAGAGTTTTATTTCCTTATTTGGTGACCTACTCTGGATAAGGTAGTTTACTTGCTTAACCACTTTCTCTGTAGAAACATTTAAAATATATGTTTCCTGCTAAATGAGTATACATCTGAAAGATTCTTAGGATACTGACATTTCAATGATTGTATGGAATAGCACATCCTTAAAACATGATTTTAATTAGAGGCTTTCAGATTCAGCCAATGATAAGTCAAATGACTACAAGAACAACATCAAATTTATTATTTATTAAACACTAATTAAAAATAACAATGACACAAATTTTTGAAAAGCATTAATTCAAAATATTTTATGTGAAAGTTTATTATGTTCAAATATAATGGCAAAAATTAAGCCAAGGATTTATACTCTTTATGTTGATTTTTCCACAGAATGATTTATAATTTGTTCAAAAAATAGATAAAATTTATTTTAGCATCTGAAATGTTTTCCCAGACAATTAATCTCCAACAATAGTTAGCTTATAAGTGCTGCTTTTATAGAAATTTCAGCATTTTGTTCTTCAGAAATTAATTTCAAATTATTTGAGGGAAATGAACCCTTATATGCATATACTCCGTTCAATACAATAAATATAAATAATCAGTATATAATTCCCTTCCATAGTACCTAGTTTGGACAAACTAATGCAAAACCCACATGAAAAAAGAAATCAATGAAATAATAAGTGTGATGGTTTTATGTGTACTTCAAACTGGAAGTGTTGGCCCATTTGCAAAAATCTGCATTAACAAATAGGGTTTGCTACTCTTCCTGAATTAAATGTCCCTAATAACTATTAAAAATATGGGCACTAGAGTGAATCATTTTACCAAAAACAAAAGCAAGCCATTTAAACCTTTCATAGCGAATCCATGTAACAGGGAAGGTTCATGCTTAGGGAGGGCCCATCTGGCCTTGCTACAAATGGAAGGTTTGTACATATGGGCCATAACATATGCACAGCTAGCTGAACCAACCCCTGCAACTAAATGGTAATTAGAGTGGGGCAGGTTTTTTATGTCTGCTAGCACACCCGCAAGTCCTTCCTGACCTACATCCAAATGGACATATGATTACATAAAATGGGTAGTTTCTTTCTCAAGCATTTATTTGTGTGCAAAAATGTAGGATTTGTTTAGGAGCCGCCAACGAAAGAACTGAGACCCATATGTTACCCCATAAACTTACCGGTTAGCAATTTGTTATAAGCAAGATGCAAATATTATGGTAAACATTCAGAACATTTATTCAATGAACCTTATGTTGTAAGTGGAAATAACAGTATGTCAGAAAATTTCACAATCAAGATTTCACCACTGGTCCCACTTTATGTGTAATTCAATGTTTCCAAAATCTACAGTTTTCCAATTAGAGACATCAAGGTCAACAGTTTTAAATATAAGTCAAGTAATATATGATTCAGTTAGAAGTAGTGAAAATCTATAGGAGCTTGAAGAGATTGTACAATGCTTAATTTGAAGTAGGTCACTGTGGACTTATTAGGTGTGTCAGACAGAATGCACTCTTGAATATTTGGTTGAATTTGGTTTGGATCTGAATGGGATTTGATGAGGTACTACACCGTAGGGGAGCTTTAGGCTACAGAAAGGCCAGAGAACTGTAAAATGAATATTAAATTAAGGGTTTAACTAATTAATGTTTATCTTGAAAGTAATTAATGTAGACAACAATATAAAAGTACAATGTGAATTCAACTCTATTATAGATATAAAGATATTGAAAGGCTGATGGCTTTTTTTAGTTTTAAGAGCTTTAAATTTTGCCAACCCAAACCACAGATTGATAATGAAAAATCAGAAACTGTGTAATCCAATAAAAAGTTAAACCCAGCAGTCCACTGTGATTTTGAGGGGTTAAACCCTAGTTTTATTAATTTCTCCTATTGCTTATAAATAGAAGAATGCTTTTTGTTCAATTTTGACGTGTGAAAAATGGAAAGAAATTATGATAGGCTTTTAAATAGATCATTGTTACGTGCTTGACATATTTTTAAAATTTTTACAGACATTAAATAATGTTGATGTAGATCAGTTTTTATTAGGAACTCTTAACTATTCACAAAGAAATAAGGACCAAGATTTATATCTGTATCTTAGAATTTTGAAACATTCAGTGCATAAATTAAAATTCTTTCAGCTGCAAGTATTAGAAACCTAACTTTTAATAGCCTAAAAACATACTGGGTCACATTACTTCTGGAATATTTCTAACTTCAAGCATGGCTTAATTCAAAAATTTCAAAAATGCCATAAGGATTTTTGGATTTTTTGTTTTCACCTGAAAACTTTGGCTGTCTTCTTCTGTGTTGGCTTGATTACTGAGCTGGCTGCATACTTGGTGGTGAGATGGCAGCAGGAAGCTCCAGAGTTCATGTCTCCACACTTGAAATCTGGTGGAAGAGCTTCTCTTACACAGCAGCCCCATCAAACATCACCTTTCACCTTACAAACTTTTATCATCCCTGAGTAAGGGGAATGGCATTTTTTTGTTTGCTTTCATTTCCATATTTTCTGATTCTAGAATAGTACACATAAGTCACTCAGTTAAAAATTGTTCAATAAGTGAATAAATGAATCAATAAATCCTTTCCAACTACATGACTTTGAATAAAGATAGATGGTTTCTCTAAAGAAATATTTGGTTTTTTCAGAGCTAGAGGGATGGATGCGGAAGCCAGATCAGCGGACACTAGATGTCCAGTCTAGCATTTGTAGCAAGGAGATGTCAAAATCTCCTTGTGCCCGGGTTATCTTTGAAAGAAACTCTATGTTTCTAAAAATTTTATTGTTGCTATAGTGATCACTGGTAGTGTTTCTTGAAGGAAATTATTCATTTAATGTTTTAAGACAATAATTTAAATTCTGTTAATATATATTAATGAAAAATAAGAATATTTTAGGCTAAAACACTAAAAAATGAAATTTATTTTACCATTCTTCTAGAAGTGTTAAACTTCCATATGCCAGAGGTAACAAATTTCATGGTCATGTATAGTCCAACCAAAACTTGGTTGGAAACCTTAATTCCTATTCCTATTTAACCAATCTTTGTGTTACTTCCTAACAACATTCTTTGAAACTCATTCATAAAAATCGTATGTCCTACAGATGATCAGGTCAAGGTAACTTGGGTTACATGGAGCTCCAGGACTAAATCCAAGAATAGTGATCAAGAGGACTGTATCTGCTCTTAAGTTTCTCTTGGTTAATGATTATAGATACTAAAATTCTGTAAACATATCCATTTTCCACTTAGAATAACTTTTACTATATCCTTCTATAATTTCATATCCTTGCATAAGCATTTGTGGGATGTTTTTATATTATAATAAGAAAACTTACAAAAAGCTCTTAGAATAATTACTGACACAGTAAATGCTTAATAATTATCAACTATATTCATCTTTATTATTATTACTATGTGACAAATGCTCTTTCTAAAAAGAGGAATATAAATGGTTTAAATTAAAAGAAAATTCTCAATACAACCTTCTGGCCCAAAAAATACTTAATATATTTAACCAAAGGGAGACTTTCTGACCTTCCACATGAAAGAACAGGTATCAGTTAATAAATACGTTTTGATCTCTATCAATATTACTGGCTACTCAATAGTGTGCAGAGTCAGGACTTTACTTTTAAACATTGTCTCAATTTCTCATGATAGCATAAAAAAATCACCCCTATAATACTGCTGTGTTACAGTTATCATCAGTGTTGCCAGTATATTGGTTTTAGAAAAAGAAAAATTTATGCATCTATGAAGTGGCCCAAAGGTCCTTTGGTATTTTCATGATCATATACTCATAGGGTCAGGGTAGGAGCTTTAAATATTATACACATACTAAAGATACTAAGAAATTACCAGATTTCAATAATTAAGAAGATGATGTTGCAAAAAAGGAATAAAAGTATGAAGGGAGGGAGGGAAAGAGGGAAGAAGGAAGGAAGAAGAGGAAGGAGCAGAGAGAGGGGAAAAAAAGGAAAGAAAAAGAGAGGGAGAGAGATGAAAAAAATACCACTAAACTATAAAATATTCTACAGGGAATTAAGGTATAGAGTCCTCCCACAAAAATATGGTACTTTAAAGTTTCCTATGTATAAAATGATGGTTTTAAAAGCTCTTGTATTTATAAAATTCTCTTTTATTTCTGTTGTCTTTTTTCAATAGTGAATATTAACACTAGTTATTGAAATAACCTCTTCATATGGCTCTCAATCCCAGGTTTTGGTAAGCTCAGTGCTGGTTTTGAGTTGAACCATTGTATCCAAAGTCGCTTCTTGCCAATGGTGTGTTTTTCTTCTTTGTCCTAAGTATTAACCATAAAATGGCCAGCAAACTGCTCAGTGGAAGTATATTTAAACTCATAAATGTAATTTTCATTAAAGGATATTATATAGTTAAGATGCAAAGATGAAGCGGGATGAAAGGTACAAGCTTTCAGTCTTAAACAAAACATGGGGATATAAAGTACAGCATGTTGACTATAGTCAATAATATTGTGTTGTATATTTGAAAGTTGTTGGAAGAGTAGATCTCAGAAGTTCTCATCATCACACACACAAAAAAAATTTGTAACTATCTGTGGTGATGGATGTTAACTTATTGCCTGCCGTGATCATTTACAATAGGTACAAACACTGAATCATTATATTGTGGATCTGAAACTAATATGTTATATGACCTTATATCTCCATAAAAAAATTGATTAACCAAATATCTACATCCATAAGATACACTGCATACTATTTTACGTGCATACAAATGGAAGAGTTTTAGACAGATTGTTTATAAAATACCAATGGCACTGAGTATTGTCTTGTGTAATTTAAAAAAGATAACACTAAATTTGAAGCACTTAAAAGTATGTGATTATCTATGCCACATTTCTCGTGTGTCTTCTACAATTTTCCCCAACTAAAAACCACAAAACCCCAATTCAGATTACACTTGTTTTTTTCTTAACAGTTCCCTACAACTTTACAGAGCTCATGAACACAAGTGCTATATCATGGAATCTTTGAGGGGTGGGGTACTCATTAGTGGCAAAGCCAGGGCTAAAGACCATCTCTCCGGACTCTACCTCCAGAATGTTTTAATCTTCCCCATCACAGTTCCTGGCCCCATCCCATACCCTGCAAAGCCACAATGACCTGGTCCCTTTATTCTTCCATTTCTTTCTACATCCCCAGCCCAACTTCAGTATAAACTTCTGCTACTCATTCATTTATTTTAAATCAAGTCAGACATTTTAATTCTATTTAATTAGACACCCCTCACACTGTCTAATTATGATGTCTTCTTCACATACTGATACCAAAAAAAGCTAAAATTCAATAAAAGAAAACTCCTCTTTTTGCTGCTTGTTGCCAGGTAGTTCATGCTTCTGTCTGGTGCCTCCTTTTGGTCCTGGTTTTTATTTTTCTGATGTTTCTTCATTATGGCTAGATGGGAAAGAGATACTGTAGTAGGTAAAGACAGAGGGGTGTTGGGGAGAGCAGAAAAACAAACCAAGGATTTATTTCATGCAGTATACGGCTTCTGAGTTTGTCATCCTTGGACCATCCTCACCCCCCACCTCATTGCCAGTGTGCCTTGTTGATTTTACCTTGGCAGTATCTCTCAAGTCCACCCACTTCTTCCCATCTGGACCATCTTAACCCTAATTCAGCCTTCTCCCAGTTAGCTCCCATCAACTTGCACCCACTCTTGCCATCCACTGTATGTCCCACACTGTAGACAGAAAAACTGAAAAGGACTTTGCAGCCTCATGCTACACTCTATAGAGAATAATAATAATTATCATCACCATTGCTGAAATTTGATAAGTACTTGTTACGTGCCAGGCGCTTACTTTTTTTGGTGAACTGAGCCCTTACATGTAAGAAATCGTTAAATCATTTCCCTTTTTTCTTCCTTTCTTCCTTTTTTTTTTTTTTGCATGCCCTAAATGGCAAGTCAATCTTAGGACTTGCTTATACTGCTTTTTATGTCTTGGTGGGAAAGCACATGCATACACACACGTGCGCACACACACATCAATGTATAGTAGGTGCTGTACATGGTTTGAGATGAACCATGATTTCAGACTATGTTTTCTTGGTTCCTGAAAAAAATAGTTTCCTCAATTGAATTATATGTTATAATTTTATATTAAAACCTATGGTTTGGAAAAACCCTGCAATCTCTGTGTCTATGGTAAGTTTGCTGTGTTTGCTATCTTTTTTGTTTTTTTTAATGTCAGTGTCCAGAACACAAAGTTCCACCTTTTATCATCAGTCTCAGGTTGGCTTGCATTTTTTTGAAGTATATATGTTTTATTTTTATCTTTGACCCCCACACTCATTTTTAATGTAACTAAACACACAACTTTCTACTTCATACAACATTTAAAAAGCATAATGCTAGGTTATAAAAGGAAACTACCATATATCAACTATCTGAGATATCTTTCAGAGTTTTATATTTGAAGTCATAAAATCTACAAAGAAGTAATACAGCTGACTCTTGAACAATGTTGGGGTTGGATCAGTGACCCTCTGCCCCCCCAGCCGTGCAATCAAAAATCCATGCATAACTTTGAATCTCTCAAAACTTAGCTCCTAATAGCCTACTGTTGACTGGAAGCCTTACCAATAATAAAAACAGTCAATTAACACACATTTCATATATTGTATATATTATATACTCTATTCATATAATAAAGTAAGCTAGAGAAAATGATTTTTCAAACTGTCCCAAATCTCAAAAAATTGTTTCCAATATATTTATTTTTTTTAAATCCATGTATAAGTGGACCTGTGCAGTTCAAACCCTTGTCATTCAAGGGCCAACTCTTCTTCAACAATCATCTTTCTAACAGATTTAACAACTTAGAAACTTTCCAAATATATTCATTGTTCCTAACATTACTTCTTTTATTTCATACCAAACTGGTGGTTATCATGATTGCTGACACAATTATACAGCAAAATAAAAATATCATCAAATAATTTAATAGGAATATAGGAAAATGTACTTTGGTTCATCAAATGATGTGGAAAATAATGTGAGCACAAAAAAAATCTGATTGCAAGGAAAATATTAGTTGTACTAGTATCTGTATCTCCACACTACAGTAAAAAAGGAAGTACAGATTCTTGAAAATACAAACAGAAGTGTATGGACACATTTAAGATTTCTAAGTTAAATAAAATGGCAATATAGTATAAAATTATGCCTAAATACTCAATGCGCAAATTGTAAGTTGTATGAGGGAAAAACACACCTTGTTCAAATTTGTATTAATGATTATCACCTTTCACACTGATAATATTATTTCTCATATTATTTTAAGTATTTAGCAGATAATGAGAAACAAACAATTATTCTAAGGTCATTATCTTCCCTAAAACAAAATAGAAAAAGAATGATATGTCTTGTGTGTGTATGTATGTATATATGTATACAAAACTTCTGCAAACTTTCTCTTTCAGAACTACTTTTGTCTAGTGAATTCTTTCACTGAATTATTTGTTCATATCTATCACTTAAACTGTACAATCATAATATGATTTTTTTAATCTGTATATCTAGCTGAATCCTTCAAACCAAATCTCCTCAAGTATTTTCTTATATTATCATAAATGTTTAGATATGCTGTTTTCTTGATTAACTTGAAGCATATGTCTTAGCAAAAATAGGATCACTCATCTTTACTTTTTCTCTTCTATTTATGTAGTCAAGGCAAGGCAACAGAGCATCCCTTGGTCTATTTAGATTTCTTTAAGGCAAGACAAAATGCAAGGAGGGAAGGATACCAAGGACTTGCCTAGCTCCTCCCAGCTGCTGGGCTGGCCCAGGCCCGCAGTGATGGGTCTCCAAGTAGTGATGCCAGGGTTCTTGTTCACAAAGCCAAAGAATGAGCTTAGCAAACAGGCAAGGTAGGAGAGCAAGGTACAGGCTTTTATTTAGAAATGAAGTGGAAGGACAGAGCTCCCAGCTCAAGCCAGGAGGGGACAAGGGAGTCCCCGGGTGGTGCATTGTCTAGGGGTTTTTATAGGCAAATGAGGATTGTTCCAGAACATGAAAAAAAGGCTTAGGGGTGTGGACTTATACCACCTGCCCTGCCCTCAAGGTGGGCTGGGTTGTTCTCTGCTTGCTAAGGTTGTTTACAGTAAAGTCACAGGTTATACTGAGATACTCTTCTTTATTTGTGAAACACTCAAGCATTCTAGGCCAAGTTGCTCCTGGCCTTTTGACTTTTAACTGACCTCACTGAAGATGTCTATATTCTTAGTCTGGTATCTTGATCCTAGAGGATTAGTGTGACCTTGACTTTGCATAATGCTTAACACAGAGTTTCAAATGGGACTTCTTTGCCCATTGTTATATTGCTGACTGTAAATATCCCGCCCTGCTTTTTCTGGAGGCCCTCACCCTACTCTAACTACACCCATGGTCCCTGTCTCACTAGTAGAGCAAACAAACTGACATCCTGTCCACAGTTTATCATTATCATCTTTTGTTTTTTAAACCTGATCGATCCCTCTCTACCACAATGATGCTTCAGGGCAGCTCTCTCTCCCTGCTGGGGAGTGACTGACCATTGGGTATCATTAAAGATAGTAGGTAGAAAGGAGGTGGCTAGTGTGGGCGAGGTGTGGGGGGTGGGCCCAGCGGCAGGGAAGTCAGGGTCAGAGGCAGCCACCAGTGCCTGCTCCTCCTTGTGTCTTTTTTTCCATCCTGAACTCCACTGACCTTTCACTCAGGAGCGGCTGGAGCCGAGAGAGATTTAATTGAATGGATTCTTCAGATGTGTTTGGAGTATGGGTGATGAAGAAAGGAGGAGGAGGGGAGGAAGGCCGGAGACTGTGGTGAAGAGAGAGAACAGGGGGAGGGCACTTCACATGACCTTCAAAGGCTAATTGCCTGGCTCTTCCCAGGCCCTTACTGGAGCTGGACTTGCACAGGCTCCTGTGGTCTGGGTAGCCAAAGCTCTCCAGCCGCTGCCTGAACCCCAGCTTCAGAAACACAGTGCTGGCAGCCGCTCCCCCATGACCTCGGGTCCAATCAATAGCAAGCCGGCCAAGGTGGCTGCAGCTCCCCCCTGCCCTTCTTGGGCAGATCTACATCAACAGGCTCCGCTCATCCTGGTTTCCCAAACCTCCCTCATTAATCTGAGCCCAGGAAAAAATAAAAATAAAAAAGAGGGGGTACAGGATTGACTGGTGCTGGGGTGTGGGTGTGTACGTGTATTTCAGTTTATTTCACTGTTAGTTTAATGGAGTAAAATCGGAGCCAGTGAGAGAAATCAAACCTCTCCTCTGGTACTTTCTCTCTATCTTGTTTCCATTGTTTGTTTCTGAAATTATAAATCACAGGGAGTAACCAGATTAAGAGTTTATCCACGAACACTGCCCCTCCCTACTTCTCCGGGCTGTCTAAACACTGCCTTTATGGGGCTTTTGTGTGTGCATGTGTGTGAGTGGGTTCTTTTTTTTTTGAACATAAGTAAAAAGGAGTCAGTGAATGTCAGCTGAGTTAAATGGGTGACAAGGGAGATGGAAAGAAGAAAATTCATCCCTTCTTGTCTTTGAGAGCAATTTAATTAGGCCCGAGCCCCCAGTGAGTGGGTAAGAAAAAGGCTGGGGGTGGCTTGTCTAGGCTTCCTCTAAAGGCAAAAGCGGCCTTGGACACTACATAAGTGCTTGTGCACACACACAAAGGATTTTTAAAGGATCATGTAAGAAGATCAACCGATAAGCAGCTAATTTTGTGTACTTAGGGAAAAAACGGGTGAGCACACTCCCGCTGGAATACCCAGGGTAATGGGATAAAAAAAGAGGAAGGAAAGATCTTAAGTATTTTACTATTAATGCTGATCACTAAAATTAAAGATTTATACTACATGACAGGGTGGCTAGCTGTTAACTCTTGGGAAACCCCTGTGGGTGTCTGTGTAGGTACGTGTGTGTATCTGTGCTTGTCTATGCCTTTGTGTGAAGTAGGAGTTGATATAGGCATATGCATACAAATATGGATTTCTTTATATATATATATACCCTTCAGCTATTTTGAAACTTGTCATCAGAAACCAGTTTTAAACTAATTGGAGTGTGTGGAGAGGAAACCTCATTTTTGGTTCAAATGAATTTTCTGAAAATGTCACTTGATTCCGGAAATATGACTGATCTGCTTGATTTCTTGATAAGAAATGAAATGAGCCGTTGTCCTTCAGGATATCATAGACTTGAAATAGGGGATTTTATGGTTAATGCCATCAGATAGAAGTGTCCTACTTTGAAAGGAGAAGTCCATCAGTCTCAGGGGAAAGCTAAAGTCTGCACTCGTCTTTAAATCCGCTGCTGCAGTTAAAGCTGGCATAAAGCAATGATAGATTTTCTTTTTCCTAAGCAATAATTACAAAATAAATGGAAATAAATAATAAAATGGTGGATACAAAAAAGTTAATAGTTTTACACCTTAACATTTAGGGTTCCACATTGAGTTCCTAACGTCAAAGTTCGATATGGAAGTCACGAGTGAACAAAGAGGCTAAACTAGTATTTTGAGGCTATAATATGGAATATCAAAGTTTTAGAAGTATGATTAATGTAGTCATTCTTATAAAACACTATATCAACAATGAAGATAGAAAATCAATAAGAGAATGAAACTGATGCCAGCATTCATGAAAAAGTACACATAACCAGAAGCAAGGAGATGTGGGTCATTGACCCCAGGCACAGCTGAATGAGAAAATACATAACCATGCTTAAGAAAAGGTAAGCAATGAAAAGGGGCAGTCATGCCACATTGAGGTGTGTGTATTAAATGGACTGCAACAGGCAGAAGAAAACCATTGCAACAGATTTATTGCACAGGAAGAAAGCTAACTGTGACTAAAGCTTTTATCAGCTAGCTTACACAACTACTGACCAATCCCTTCACTCTCAACAGTCCCAGACTGGGCATTAATATCATCTTCTCTCTATGTATGTATGCTAAGAGAGCGTATACCATGGTGAGGTTGTATTTAGAGTTCTGCAACAAATAAAGATTCCCATGAAACTTAGTCAAAATGTAATAGAAAAGATCTGTGAGTAAGGGAAGATAAAAGATAAGATAAGAGAAAGGTATGTTTCAAAGTAGTGTACTTCAAGGCAGAGGCAAGAGTGAGGGAGATAAGGGAAGAAAGAAGCAAAGAGAGCCTGTAGACATGGGGAATGGAAGAATAAAGAGAATGAAAGGAACAGAACAGATTTGACGAAAGGAAAAGGGGGATGGGGATAATGTATTTAAAATGTTTTAAATTATCGAACTCTTATTTTTTAAATATTATCTAATTTCAGTTACTACCCAGAAATATAAGAACTTTATTTTTAGACTCACATACGAATGAGTTAATATTCATCAGTACTTGCTTACATGCAGAGAACAGCATAATCCTAAAATGTTTTATATTCTATCAATGAAATAAAAATGCATATACTCATCATATGATATCAAATTGTGTTCATTGACTCATTATAAATGCTAGCACATCACAGCTTTCTCATGGCCTTCTTAGAATAAAATCCACATTATTAAAGAAAAATTGCTTTTAGAAATTCAGGACTTCCTTGAAAATAGGCAATCAAAATTCTCACATATTTAGAGGAGTCACTCTTAGTCTAACCCATTGTAAAACTGAATTAACTTTCCATTTGGCTTTCTGTTTAACATGCAGCTATTCCACAAAATGGCAATAGAGGCAAAATTTTGACACCTCCATAATAGTTAGATTCTTTTTTAAATGTCATCTCTCTTTGCCTGACCAATAATTTGTATATACTTGTATATATTAAAGAGTCAGCTATATATAACTATAATGTTTATTTTTTTTTAATTTCTTCCTTGACTCTCCAGCTATATTTGCAAAAGAAAATAAAACAGAATAGTACACAGATGGGGTGTAGGTGATTTACTTTGGAAATTAAATGGTTTCCCATTTCAGAGTGTTTAATGCTAAAAAAGGCATTAACTTCATGAATTTCAAATTCTTAAGATAAATCAGCTCAGTATGTGTAAAAAACAATAGATTTGTTTAAAAGGTGTCAATCTATTTTGTTTCATGTAAACCAGCCAAAAATGAAGATTTTATTTAAGGCTTAACACAAGAATTTCTACATAAAGATGCATCCTGTATATTTTCTTTCTTTTTTTTTTAAGCTCTTGGAAATGCACATGACATACAGGAGTCTTAGAGCATGACATACATTTGTTTTGTCCCACATTTTGTATAGCAGCCACTGAAAAAAAGGGCCCAGAAAGAAATACAATCACGTAGGCACTGATACAGCAGTGCTAAGAGGAGAGGATATAACTCAGCCTTAGATTGCACCCTCAAGAAATCATGTTGAATTTCACAACAGGTAAGCATCTTGACAAATACTTCTGAGGATGATGAAAGCAGCTTGCAAAAATAGCATAAGAGAACATCCTGGATAACATCTCAGATACATCAACTCTGTTCTGGGGACCTTTGCAGTATCATAGTTCACTAGAGGTATAGCAACGTACTTCTTCAGTCACGTCATCTATCTTATTAAGCCAGTGCCAATAATTTTTTTTATAACTCCAGATTTATCAGTTTCTTAAATGTATACTTTTTCAATTATAAAATTTTATTAACGTTGCATTGATAAAATTATCAGCATTGAAAAGGTACTCTGGCTCTCACAAATAATACAAATCCTTTAACTATAGAGGCTCCTCAGAGTAGCATTATTTTCAAATTTAGGTATTCCATATTATTCTTCTAAGTGCTATTATTTGAAGTGTGCATATGTGGAGCAGAAGAGAAATTAAATTTCTCCACAAATACCAATCTTCTGAACCCTGCATTTACTTATTTATTTCTTCTTTTGCTGAACATCTCGATGAACTCCTCGATGTGTCTAAATGTATGAAGTTTGTTCACTATTATATCCTCAATCCTAAGCACAATGTCTGACATGTAGTAGGCATACAACAAAAATAATAAATATATAGAGATTAAAATTGGTACTGTTAAGCAATGACAGAAGAAAAGCTGTAATTAAAAAAACTGAATTTCTATGTTTCCTTTTTTGAATTCTAGCAGGAAATTATCACTCAAGCCATAATACCCTTACATACAAATAAGCACATATATTTGCCATAGACTGGATGAAAATGGATATTACCCTCTTACTCTCCTAGAGCCTCAAGTAGACAAAATGACATATGATAGAATTTAAAAGTAGAACAAGGTCCCAGATGAAACACAGATAAGAGATTTCTCTATATATTATAAAAAGCAGAGGAAGGGAGGTTAAGAAGCCTGATCAGGAAGAATGTCAGAGACTAGAGAAGAAGGTGCTGAGGACAGAGGCATAATTGACTTCTGAGAAAAGACCTTTTTCATATTAAAAATAACTTTGGAGAACCATTAAAATCTATGAAATACTATAAGCAAGTGGCAGTTGAAGAATTCACTTGAAATGGTCCCCTTCATCTGTTTACTGTTCAAACTGGCTTCCTGGCAGAACCAGATAATCATACATATGGAGAGCACTCCCCTCAAACGCTATTAGTATTCCATTAAGAAGGAACCATCCATTCAGTGGGCAACATAAATACTGTTTGTTCACATTTCTACTGGCAGAACTTAATCATGGTGTTACTTCTGACTGCTACTGGTTAAGGGCACAGTTATAAATAAGAACATTAAAAATAACTAATATAACTATAAGACCACAGTTATAAGTAAGAACATTTAAAATAACTAATATAACTATAATACCATAAGACCATACTCAGAATTTTGCAACATGCTGTGACACTGATGAAGTTAGAAAACATATTCAGCCATGTAGGTAGGAGAAGATTTAGACCTTTACATTCTTTTTACTATTTTCAAGTTTCATGGGGTTACTAAGATCATTCATGATACCAATGGATTTAAAATAAAACGGAAAGGTGTGATATAACATAAATTTTAGATATTAAATTATTCTTACTTTTTTTTCTAGGGTTATGTACTACATAGTAGGTAAACGAATAGTGATTGAAGAATAAATTAATGAATAGATATAAATAATCTCTCTCAGAAAGATATTTTTATAAAAAAATCATTATTGGATGCTAAATATATTATTTCCCATGCTATTATATATTTCTAAGATACTTCATAATTTAAAGCAATGAATTTGGATGTTTTTCTGAGGATATTTCCTAGCGAAGTGTTGAATATGAAGCCAAATTTCTTCTTGGAGCTTAAAGTCAAATGTGAGAAACAAGAGTTAAACTAAGGAAAGAACTGCTTAGAAAAATGGAACCAGGAAATTCTCGACTTACTCAGATTGCAAAATATGGCAAAAGTAAGAGACTAGCTGTCAGGAAAGTGAATTCTGGAGAGAAACGCAAATATGTGGCTGGTTAATCTTTTGCTAGTGCTTTGGAAAGAAGAGAAGTCTCAGTACTCCAAAACAAAATAATTCAGAGGGCTCTTTGAAGAGATTAGGCATCTGACACATAGATACTCTCCATCATCTCAGTAGAAACCAAAAATAAAATTGAGATTACCCAGGAAAGATCTGTGGAGAGACCTCTTTTTTTAATAAAGTGAATTCTATGACATACATGAGAGATCCAAAGGGTTTCCAAAAGTTTTCATATCATCAGAAACACTTCCCAATTTGACTGAAAGGGACAGAAAGTGGACAAAATGAAAGAAGACTGCTAGATTCTCAAAGCTCTACTCGCATGAATTAGGCAGATAAAAACTACTCAGTTACAAAGGATGACTCAGTGGGCAGATCTGTGGGCCTTGGGGCAGAGCCAGTGGCCCAGAGCGCAAACCTACAAACCCAGGCTTTGAAACCCTAAGGAGTTTGTCTAGTTGGATTTTAAAATTGCTTGAGATCAATGACTTGTTTTTTTCCTTTAATTTTGTTTTCCCTTTGGAATGGGAATATCTATAGCTTTTAATTTATGCCTATCCCACTATTGCATTTTGGGAATTGATTGCTTGGTTTTTAAGTTTCACAGGTTAACTGTTGGAAAGGAATTTTTCCCCAGGAAGGATTATATGAAGTGTCTCAATCATACCTAATTTAGATGAATTAGATAATTAAATTTGATATTTCTGAGCTAATGTGACATTCTGACCTCCAGAACTAATGTGACTTAAAGGAGATTGAGCATTTGAGTTGGTGTTGCAGTGGGCTGCTGTTTTGGGGGTACCTGGGTTAAAGTACACATATTTTTTAGTTGAAATAGCTGTGAACCTTTGAGGGCCAGAGTGTGGACTGCAGTAGGCTGAATAATGGACCCTTAAAGATATCTAAATACTAAGCCAAGGAAACTATAAATATGTTACATGCACAGGGACTTTCCAAATTTTATTAAATTACAGTCTTAAAATGGGAAGACTCTCCTAGGTCTGGGTAAATGTTATATAATCACTAGGCTCCTTATGAGACAGAGGCAGGGGTCAAAAAAAGACCAGATGACAGAAACAGAGGTTGAAGGAAGGGACCACACTTTGAAGATAGAAAAGGAGGCCATGAGCAGAAAAATGTGGACAGTCTCTAGAATCTGGAAATGGCAAGGAAATAAATTCTCCCTTGTGTTCAGATGCAGCACAACCCTGAAGATCAGATTTGACATTCTGACCTCCAGAACTTTGAGTAAATCTCTCTTGTTTTAAGCCACAAGATGTGTACTAATTTTTTAAGCAGCATTAAAAAACTATAATTCAATGATATTAATAAAATATGTAGATATAAATGTCCAATAAAAATAGCATGAAGAATGGGAGAGAAGAGAAATGGAAGCAGTTATAAGTTTCTTATACTACTTATGAATTGATCTATTATTACTTGAAAGTAGACTGTGCTAGGTTAAAGATGTATCTGTTAGCACTAGGACAACTGGTAAAAAAAAAAGAAGATAAAAAATAATAGTGGAGATAGAATAGAATCCTAAAAAATACTCAGCCCTGTCAAAAGAAGGCAAGTAAAGAGAAAACACAAAACTACAAATAACAGAAGAGAAAAATAGAGAATAACAATGTGACATAGTTTAACCATTCTGGTAATTAAGTTAAATGGAAATACTTAAACTTTCTAATTAAAAGAATCAAACATTACCATTAGATGAAAAAGTGAGATGCAACATATAATTAATAACAACAAAAAGCAACTTCATATATAGTGGCAAAAGTAGATTAAAAGTAAAAAATGGAAAAGTGATATACTTTGTTCAGACTAGGAAGAAAGCTGGGGTTATCGTATAAATATCAAAGAAAATTTCAGAGAATGAATAAAAGAGATAAACAGAAAAATTTTATAATGATAAAAGGTTTGTTTATCAAGAGAATTAAACTGTCTTAAAGGTGTGTAAACCTAGTAACTTGACTTTAAAACACATAAAGCAAAAACTCATAGAACTGAAAGGAAAAATAGGCAAATGCAAAATTATAGTTGGAAATTTTCAGCACTTGTTCCAAGTAATTGAGAGAATTATAATTAAAAAAATAAGTTAGATATAATAGAATTCAATAACACAACATTCTTGCCAAATGAATTTGTATTTATAGAATACTCCACCAATCAGCAAAAGAATACACATTATTTTTAAATGAAAATAGAATATACAGGTATTTTGGGCAATTAAAGTAATTTTAAGTTTAAAAAGAAAAAAAAAGTATGCTTTTTGACCAAGTAAAATTAAACTAGCATTAATGGCAAATGATATCTGGAAATAAAATAGTGAGAAGATAAATATGGTCTAAATAACCAATTAGTAAGTGAGGAAATCATAAGGAAAATTACACAGTACATTCAATTGAATAAAAATGAATGTAAAGTCTTTTAAATGTTGTGGAATAAATATAGAGCAGTTTTAAAGGAAAATTTATAGCATTTAAAGCAAGAAGTCCTCAAAGCATTGACCTAAAGATTTTAAGTGATTAGAATATAAGAAAATATAAATTAATCAACAAATAATCAGAAGGAAGGAAATACCAAGAATAATAGCAAAAGCAAATGAAATGGAAAGCAGAAAAACAATGAAGTCAAAGAATTCCCTAAATTGATTTTTTATGCAATAATGTTTATAAACTTCTAGCGAATTAATAAACAGAAAAATAAAGGGAAGACACAATGACCAATAACAGAATTTAAAAAGGGAGCATCACTACAGATCCCATGACACTAAAATGATAATAAGGAAATACTCTGAATAACTTTATGCCAATTTAATTACTGAGATAAAGTAGGAAGTGAGTCAAAAGAAACTCATTAAAAAAATAATCTAAATAATTCTATATGTTTTAAAATGACCAAACTTACAGTTAAAAACCTTCCCACAAAGAAATTCTAGGCCCATAGAATTTCACTAGTGAATTTTAACAAACATTTCAAAAATACAATTCCATAACCCTTTCTGGGAAATAAAAGAAGAGGATACACTTTTCAAATCATTTTATGAAGGAACATTAATATGATATGAAACTTATAAAAGTTATTCCAAAGTATTACAGAAAAATATCTCTGAACATAACCTCTAAAATATGTATCTCAAATTTAGCAAATTCAATTCAGCCATACATAAAAAGGGTCATCCATCATAACCAAGTTGAGTTTATCCTAGGAATGCAAGAATGGTTGGAAACATAAAAAAAACTATTATTGTGATTCCCTTTATTAATATACTAAAAAATGAAAAATATATAACCATCTCAGTAGATTCAAAATGGTGCAGAAATAGCATTTATAAAAATTCAACAGCAATTCATGTTTTTAAAAAATCTTAGCAAGCTGGGTTGACAAAAGTTATCTGTAAAACTTTTATCACACTTAAAGGTAAATTAATAAGTACTTTTTCCCCATAAGATTGTAGATGGGACAATCACATCCATTGCCACTACTTGCAGAGATAATTGAGGAGACCCTCATCAAGTCAAAAGAAGAAAGATATAAATGCATATAAACTGGAATTAAATGACATCTTTACTGAGCAATAACATGAGGATCTAAATATTTCTAGGATATCTACAGAAAAAAATCTATGAAAAATAATAAGTGAATTTAGCAATATAATATTTAGCAATTAAATATCAAAGATGATAGAATAGGAGGGCACAGCAAAAACTTCCTCCCATGTACACACAGAGGAAGAAACTATATCAATACAACCAACCCTGAAAATGACCTGAAAACTTCAGAACAGACCATCTATACCTGGTGAAGAGAAGACCACATTGGGAATGTAAAGGGGAAGAGCAGTGATTGATTGGGGTCCAAGCCCTTCCAGCCCACAAGCAGAAGGTAGAAGAATGGAGTGGGGAGGAGATAAATGCTCAGGAGTGTGGCACAACTGGCCCTAGAGATCTGCTGTGGAAATACAAGGCCACATTGCACTGGGTTTTGATGATTAAGGGGGCTAGACACAGAGAGAGTGAGATCATTGTGTGGGGCATAAGACTCTTGTCACTTGTGGAGAACTGGTGCACTCTGCTGGTCCTGCAAAGACACAACAGGTGTCTTAGCAGTATGAAAAATTTGCTAGCCCTGGGAAGTATACTTGAAGGGTGAGGGTCTGAGGAAGCCTCTCTAGAGAAAAAAGAGCAGGTGGATGACATTTTCCCAGGCCTTCCTTAACTAGATGCTTGTGGGAGACAGCTCAGAAACTCTCCATCTGCCCTGCTGACTCAGCCCAAGCATTAACCTGAGAACCTACCCTGCCCAGCATGTTTAGCATAGCAACAGCCCAACGTTGCTGGCAGACAGGTAGAGGGCATCCCCATCCACAATGAATCCCTCTAGAAGCACCTCACAACACAGAAAGGCTAGCTGCTAGACCTGCCATTTCTGGCAGATAGGCAGAAAGGCAGGCCACACACACAGCCCATCAACAGCAACTGTAGTTCAACTTCAGTAGAGAAGTGAGCTCTTGTGAGCAGAAGATTTTGAACAACTGGGCACCACAGCAGAACTATTTTATAAGCCACTACATTCAAGACCAGAAAACATAGCTGATCTATCTAAAACAAAGGTAGAAAAACAAAGACCCAGATAAAATGAGGAGGTAGAGGAATATGTTCCAAACAATAGAACAAGATAAAACACCAGTAAAAAAGGCTAAGTGAGACAGAAATAAGCAATCTACAGAATGAAAAGTAATTTTCATAAAGATGCTTACTGAAATAAGGAAATCAATTTAGGAGCTCAAAGAGAACTTCAATCAATAGATAGAAAATATGAAAAAAAGGCTATTCAGAGCTGAAGAATACAATAACTGAAATAAAAGCACAATAGAAGAAATGAACAGTAAGCTACAGGAGGTGGAGGATCAGTGAAATGGAAGACAGAGAACTGCAGAGTAACCAAGCTAAGGGACAAAAAGAAAAAAGAATTTCCGAAAATAAGAAGATGCTAAGAGAAATCTGTGACAACAGCAAACAAAACAATTGTTGCATAATAGATGTCCCAGAAAGAGAAGAAAAAGAAAAGTGGTAGCAAGTCTATTTGAAGAAATAATAGCTGAAAACTTTCCAATCTGGGGAAGTGAATAGACATTCAAGTCCTAGAAGCACAGAGAGCCCCTAAGAAGATGAACCCAAGTTGGGCAAAACCAAGACACATAGTAATTAAAATGGAAAAAAAATTAAATACAAGGAGGGAATCTTAGAAGCAGCAAAAGAAAGTCAGTTACCTATAAGGGAAATTCCATAAGGCTGTAAGATTTCTCAGAAGAAACATTACAGGATAGAAAAGCGTGTCATGAAATATTCAAAGTATTGAAAGGAGAAAATCTATAGCCAAGAATACTCTACCCAGCAAGGTTATCATTCAGAAACGAAGGAGAAAATCAGTTTTCCAGATAAATGAAGGTTAAAAGAATTCACCATCACTAAACCAGCCCAATGGTTAATGGCCTAACTTCTTTAACTAAAGAAGTTAAAGAGACTTCTTTAGATGGAAATGTTCTTAAGTCCAAATATTTTCCATCAGGGAAAATAAACCTACAGTAAAGGAAGTAGACCCATTACTTACAAAGGAAATATGAAGTTCAAGAAACAATAGTAATAATATCAACAATACAAAAAATTAGTCAAGAGAAACACAAAACATGTAAAATATGACATGATAGAAATAAAATGTAGAGGAAGTGAAATAATGAAAAAGTAGTACTTTTAGAATGCGTTTGAAATTGAGTGACCATCAACTTAATATAGGCTGTTATATAGTTAGGAAATTATCCAAGAACATTATGGTAACCACAGACCTAAAGTCTATAATAAATACAAAAAAATAAAAATAAAGGAATCCAAGAAAAACACTATAGAAAACCATCAAAGAACAAGAGAAGAGTATAAGAGAGGAATAAAGGAAGAGAGAGGAACTACAAAAACAACCAGAAAACAATTGATATAATGGTAATAAATACATACTTATTTGTATGTAGGTATTTTAACTACCTTAAGTGTAAATGGACTGAATGCACCTATCAAAAGTCATAGGGTGGAAGAATTAATAAAGAAATAAGACCCATCTATATGCTGCCTATAAGAGACTCATTTCAGAATGAAAGACATGTATAGACTGAAAGAGAAGGGATAGAAAAAAGATATTTTATGCAAATAAAAGGGAGAAAAAAGCATGAGTAGCTGTACTTATATGAGACAAAATAGATTTCAAAACAAAGAAAGTAACAAGAGACAGAGAAGGACATTACATAATGATAAAGGGATCACTCCAACAAGAGGATATAACCATTATAAATATCTATGCACCCAACATAAGGGCACCTAAAGAAGGAAATAAATACTAACAGAACTAAAGGGAGAAATAGACTGCAATTCAATCATATTAGGGGACTTTAACACCTCATATCAGTGGACAGATCTTCCAGATTGAAAATAAACAAGGAAACAGTGTTTTGAACAACATTGAGACCAGATACTTAACAGATATATATAGAATATTCCAACCAAAAGCAGCAGAATATCCATTTTCCTCAAGTGTACATGGAATGTTCTCCAGAATAGATTACATATTATGATACAAAAATAGTCTCAGTAAATTTAAGACTGAAATTGTATCAAGTATCTTTTCAGACCACAATGGTATGAACCTAGAAATTAACTACATTAAAAAAATAAAAATACATGTAGGCTAAATGACATGCTTCTAAAAATCAATAGATCAATGAACAAATGAAAGAGGAAATCAAACAATACAGGGAGAAAAATCAAAACAGAAGCACAGTTTTTCAAAATATGTGGGATGCAGCAAAAGCGGTTCTAAGAGGGAAGTTCATGGCAATAAAGGTCTACCTCAAGAAACAAGAGCAATCCCAAATAACAATCTAATTTTACAAGTAAAGGAACTAAAAAAAAGAAAAAAAACAAAGCCCAAAGTTAGTAGAAGAAGGAACAAAATAAAGGCCAGAGCAGAAATAAATAAAATAAAGAATAACAAGACAATAGAAAAAAAATCAATGAAACCAACAGCTGATTCTTCAAGTTAAACAAAATAGACAAACTCTTATCAAGACAAAAACAGAGAGGACACAAACAAATCTGAAATGGAAAGGGAGAAGTTATAGCTGACACCACAGAAATTCAAAGAATTACAGAGTTCAATGAAAAATTATATGCCAATAAATTAGACATCCTAGAAGAAAGGGCTAAATTTCTGGAAACGTGCAATCTTCAAAGTCTGACCCAGGAAGAAAGAGAAAATCTGAAGAGATCAATTACCAGCAATGAAATTGAATTGGTAATCAAAAAACTCCCAGCAAAGAAAAGTCCTAAACCAGATGGCTTCACAGCTGAATTCTACCAAACATTTAAAGAAGAGCTAATACCCATCCTTTTTAAAGTATTCCAAAAAAAATAATTGAAGAGAGGAAATACTTCCAAACTCATTCTACAAGGCCTGCATTACTGTAAAATAAAACCAGGCAAAGACACTACAAAGACAGAAAATTAAAGACCAATATCCCCCTGATGAACATAGATGCAAAAATCCTCAACAAAAGATTAACAAACCAAATTCAAAAATACATTAAAAGGATCACCCTTCAAGTAGGATTTATTGCAGGGATACAATGATGGCACAATATTCATAAATAAATGTGATATACCACATTAATAAAAGGAAACATAAAAACCATATAATCATCTCAATAGATGCTTAAAAATCATTTGACAAAATTCAATATCCCTTCATGATATAAACCTTTAACAAAGTAGGTATGGAGGAACAAAGCTCAACATAATAAAGGCCATATATGACAAACCCACAGCTGACATCATATTCAATTTATGATGACTATAAAAGCTTTCCCTCTAAGATTGGAACCAGACAAGGATGCCTACTCTCACCAGTTTTATTCAACATAGTACTGGAAGTCCCAGCCATGACAATCAGACAAGAAAAATAAATAAAAGACATCCAAACTGATAGGAAGTAAAATTGTCACTATTTGCAGATGGCATGATACTTTATATATGGAATTCCCTAAAAACTCCTCCCAAAAATCAATTAGGACTAATAAATAGAGTCAGTAAAGGTACAGGATTCAAAATAAATATACAAAAGTCTGTTGCATTCTTATATATTAATAATGAACTAGCAGAAAGAGAAATCAAGAAAACAATTCCACTTACAATTGCATCCAAAAGAATAAAATACCTAGGAATAAATTTAACTAAGGAGGTGAAAGACTTGTACTCTGAAAGCCATAAGTCGCTGATGAAAGAAACTGAAGACACAAATAAATGGAAAGCTATCCTATGCTTATGTATAGGAAGAATTAATATTATCAAAATGGCCATCCTGCTCAAAGCAATTTACAGATTCAATACAATTCCCATCAAAATACCAATGATATTTTTCAATAAATTAGATCAAATAACCTTAAAATTTGGAACCATAAGAGACCCTGAATAGCCAAAGCAATCTTGATAAAGAAGAACAAATCTGGGGTTATCACACTCCCTGATTTCAAGCTGTACTACAAAGATACAATGATTAAAACAGCATGGTACTGTCACAAAAATAGACACATAGATACAGAGCCCACAAATAAACCCACACATATATAGTCAATTAACATATGACAAAGGATGCAAGAATATAAAATTGGGAAAAGACAGTCTGTTCACTAAATTGTGTTAGGGAAACTGGACAGCTACATGCAAGAGAATGAAACTGGATCATTAACACCATACACAAAAGTAAATTCCAAATGGATTAACAACCTAAATATAAGACATGAAACCACAAAACTTACAGAGGAAAACATATGCAGGAATCTCCTGACATCAGCATGAATAAACTTTTTCTGGATATGTCTCCCTGGTCAAGGGAAACAAAAACAAAAGTAATCAAATCACACTAAAAAGTTTCTGTAAAGCAAAGAAAACCATTATCAAAATGAAAAAAGTAATCTTTTTTATGTGAGAATATATTCACAAATTATATATCCAATAAAAGGCTAATATCCAAAATACATAAAGAATTCAAATGACTCAACACCAAAAGCTCAAATAACCTAATTAAAATATGGGCAGAGGACCTAAACAGATATTTTTCTAATGAAGACATACATTAGCTCACAGGCACATGATAAGATGCACCACATCATTAATTACCAGGGAAATGTAAATCAAAACCACAATGAGCTACCACCTCACACCAGTCAAATGACTAATATCCAAAAGACAAGAAATAACAAGTGTTGGTGAGGATGTGAAGAAAGGGAACCCTCCTACGCTGTTGGTGGGAATGTAAGTTAGTGCAGCCACTATGGAAAGCAGTATGGAGGTTCCTCAAAAAACTAAAAATAGAAATACCATTCTAGCCAGTAATTCCGCTTGTAGGAATTTGCCTAAAGAATACAAAATCCCTGATTTGAAAACATATAGGCATCCCTATGTTTACAGCCATATTATTTACAATAGCCAAGATATGGAAGCACATAACTGTCCATCAGTAGATGAATGTATAAAGAAGAGTGGTTCATATATATAATAGAACATTATTCAGCCATAAAAAAGAAAGAAATCTTGCCATTTGCAACAACATGGATGGACCTGGAGGGTATTATGCTGAGTGAAATAAACCAAGTAGAGAAAGAAAAATAACATATGATTTCATTTATATGTGGAATCTAATAAACAAATAAATAAATGAACAAAACAGAAATAGACCCACAGACACTGAGAAGGGACTAGTGGTTACTGTGATGAAGGGGATAAAAAGGCACAAAATCTCAATCATATTGTAAGACACAGGGATGAAGCACAAAATAGAGAATTTAGTCAATAATTCTATAACATCATTCTATGTTAGCAGTTATTGGGGTGGGCATTTAATAATGTAGTTAACTGTCAAATTGCTATGTTGTATACTTGAAACCAGTATAATACTGCATAGTAACTATACTTCAATAAAATATAATAGTAATTAAAAATTCTAAGAAATATACAGATAAAAAGCTATGAGAATATATGAATTAAGCAATGTCACAATAAACAAACTCAATATGCAAAATTAAACTATATTTTATATAATGTCAATGAATAACTGAAAATTGAAATAAAAATATACCATGTACAATGTCTTCAGAAAATTATGAAATTCTCAGGGATAGATTTCAATAATACCTGTAGAAAACCAAGACACTGAAGATTATAAATCATTGTTGATATTAAAAAAGAGAAATTCCATGTTTCTGAAGTGGAAAATTCAATAATCTTAAGATTTCAATTATCTTAATTTGACCTATGGATTCAATGCAAACTCAATTAATGCCCAGAATTCTTGTTTAAAAAAAAATTGGCAAGGCTGATTCTAAAATTTATGTGGAAATAGAGAGGACTTAGGTTAGTCACCAATTGCTCATTCCTGGCATCATGGATAAGTCTCAAAACATGCTAATTGACAAAAACATAGAGAAAGACCATGTATTTTATGATTCCATTTACATAAAGTTCTAGAAAAGGAAAAATTTTATAGTGACAGAAAGCTTATCAATGGTTGTAAAGGATGAAGGTTTAGAGGATAGGATTGATTAAAAAGGAGTATGAGTGAACCTTTGAGGAGATGAGATCGCAATATTCTATATCATGATTTTGTTGATTAAACAACCATGCATATTTGTCAAAATTCATTGATTTGTGTATGTAAAATAAGTATATTATGTTAATATACCTCAATAAAGCTGATTAAAACTAATTTGAATAAAATTTCTTTGAGGAAACCAATTTGCTACATGATTTAAGAATGTTGATGTGGTAGGGATTTGCAAAGACAAATCTACCTTAATGATTCCTAAAAATATATGACCCTGGATAAGTGAATAATTGAAGGAATGAATAAATAAATGCTATAATAAATGAATAATTGTTTGTAAACAGCATAGGCACACCAGTGATGGCTTCATAATTAGAAAACAATACTTGTAGTTTCAATGTGATCATACTTTGAAGTTATATAAACTAAGACATCTTTTATGAATGTGTATACAATTGTGTATCTGAGAGTGATGGAAAAGAATTAAGTAAAATAATAATTAAAATAACAATAAAAATTTTATCGACCAAGTCAACAGATTCAGGCAAGGTCAGTATCTATGTTCAGATGAAGATGGAGAAAGGGAATGTTATAATTTCTAATACTAAATAATACAGAGTGCCAATATTTCATGTGGGGAAAAACAGCTTCCTGACACACCAGTTAGCTACCTTAATGTTAAAATGATACTGATAAAAATCTCTATCACAAATGTAAGATTTTCCAAACATGGCCACTGTGGTCAAAACCTCCATATGGCAAGCAAAGTCAGAATTAGCTAATGTTACAATAGAAAAAATAAAATTCTTGAACAAGAAGGCCATTCAGACATGATCCTTTCTAAACATCACTGTTATCTCCTCCACCCACTCCAGTTACAGATTATAAAATCAAAATTTAGCTATGTGTTTTCACTTACCTAAACTCATAGTGTGGCAGAGTCTTAACAGGTAGCCCAAAATGGGTTTTACCAGAGTGTTCTTTCTATAATGTTGCACTGCCTCTTATATTCATCAAAACATGATTCAACTGGGAATAGGCAATGCTAACATTATACAAAAATATCTCTAAGCCCCTCCTGGGAAATCACAAACTTACTCCTTAGATTTAGAGCAGTCCCTGGGGCAGATTTGTAGTTTCCTGTCAAATGCAACAAGTCTTTCGCCAATCAAATTACACCTACCTCACACATTTTTAAAGTTGAAAAAAATCATAGATCCCAGCAATGACTGACAGCAAGAATGGAGACCAATACTGAATCTAGATACCAAAGGAAGATAAAGCCAGGATTTCAAGGTCTGGATAACACACATGTAGTAGGCTCTCAGTACAGTGTTACAAGGTGGATAATTTATATCAATAAAATACCTTTTAATGCATTTATAACCAAATTGTTACCTAAATATCATTGATAGCTTGTTACTATACAAATGTGGTATGTTGTACTCTTTTAAAAGAAAAGATGATATTTCAAGTAAATTCATACTATATCACAAATTTAATCACTTCATAAAATATTTACTTAGCTATATAGCTCAAAGAAGGGAGAATGTTCTCAAAATAATATAGTTTATGTGTTGTCTTAGAAAAATATCTTTGCTTAGGCCTTTTCTGTGACAGAGTGAATGCAAAGTAAATACTTTATGTCCTTCAGAATGTTTTAGTGATGATTTCTGTGGTATTGGGAGAAGGCTACATGAAATAAATTTGCTTGGGTGGATTGTTTTGATTGTTTTTGTTGTCCAGGATATGTTGGTAAATTATTATAGTTGAAATGTGAGGGAAGGAACAAGTTCAAAGGTAATCATAGTAGGTATTTTGAAACTGCTAGATTGCTAAATTAAATGGGGAGATATGATGGATGCCATTACCCTTGTATCATTTATGTTTTTGAGGGTGGCATCAATTTTACCTTTACCCCGGGAATACAATATCATTTTTTACTTATATTTTCCAAAAAGGAAAATTAGAAGATTCCACTTGGCCTTTCCTACTAGAATAGCTTTCACAATGTGGTAAGGAATAGATGTGAGGGTTCTGCCTACTGCTAGTATTTCCAGTCTCATTATAAATTTGGTAACTAGAGATATACCCACTTGGTAGGCCTGAGGAATTAGTGGACCCACTGTAAGATAGACCTGGGCCAGGAATTTAGAGCAGTCAGATGGTAGTTTTTTTTTTTTTTTTGCTTTTTAGTAGACCCATTTGAAGCATGTCTCTTTCTTTGAGTTTGCTGATCCTTTTCCTAGAGTCTTACATGACACTTTTGTCATTTCTGTTCTATTTAACATGGGACATTATATTTTCAAAGCTCAAAATATTATCTCAAAATTCATATTATAAACACATACATGGCACTGTCTAGAGGAGAGCACCCCCATATTAACAAAGTTCCCCTTATTCAACCTCATAGCCTACCCACTAGAACCACCACCCTTGGTATCCACCACCTAGAATACTTTCCTTATACTTGACAATACATGTTAGTCAGTTCCTGTAACTCCCTTAGCATATACTCCTGATAGTCCTTTAGCTGAGTCAGCACTTCTCCACTTGAATTATGTTAATGTCTGACTCTCATAATGGGTTTGCTGACCATAGGGGTATCTAAAGCAGATTTTGAGGTCAGCAAACATCATCCTTTAACCCATTTAGTGCTTCTACATAGTCTCCAAAGAACGGGAGATCTTCCATCTGGGACAGTAGGTCACTTCTGCAGGCCTAAAGAGTTCAGGAGATCTTGGGTTCAAGGTTCTCCGTGTATCTTTTCAGATATTTCTTTCATATATCAGAGTCTAACTTCTTTCAAATCAGGAGCCTGAATTTGGCATTAAAGATTTCCCAAGCCTAATTATTCAGCCTTTTATTCCAACCTTACAATGAAGACCTGGGGTCAGACTTCTGCTCTATCATTCAGTTATTGGTGATAAATGTCTCATTTAATGTTCAAGCATATCAATCATGTATATCGATTACATCTATTAATCATGACATCAATCAAATATATCAATCATCACATTCTGCTTTAATTTGTGATTAATCATCCTGAACATGTTATTTTCTTTCTTCAGATCATCAATTCTACTCATTCACAACAACCCAATTTTATAGGTTTTATAATCACTCCCATAACTATTAGCACCATGTAGATTACATAATTAAGTGTATCTCCTTCCACTGTATCTCACTGACTTTATCACAGTTGGAATTCTTATCACCAGCACTTACATAACTCCACATTACACCAGTGATGTAATCACAATCGTTAACCACTATTGGGTGATCCAACTTCAGAATTCCATCCTTAGTATCTATTTTTTAGGACCTCTCCTGGTACCAACTATCTTAGTTGGATTCTCTAGAAGTGAACATGAGGTAAGGACTCATGTGCATACAATTTATTGATTGAATACTCTTCAGAAAAACATGTAAACAAATAAAAGATAATTTTTGAGAAGATTACTTAAAAAGCAAGGGTGAAATCTTAGGCAACATGTATCCTTTTCTTGATTCACAAGGTGCTCTAGAAAGAGACGTAAATGTGAGACATTAGCAGCAAATATCCATAGCATCTGGATCACAAAGCACCTAGCCTGGCAAAGGGAATCTGAACAGGACACCAAGAGTGTCTACTATACTAGTACATAGTAAATAATGCTAATTTACATAAAAACAATGTTTCCCAACATCTGCTAATTATACATGATTGATATCATCATCACATTATAATTATAATTTTATTAGAGTCACTTGAGGAATTTTTCATAACGTATATACCAAAACAATTATCAGAATTGCTTTGAGGATCAAGATGGAGAACATAATTGTATTTTGAAAATAATTCGCTGTTACTTATATCCACCTTACAGACACACAAACACACACACACACATGCCATTTGAAATCATTAAGAAGTCCTTTAGAATTTGACTCTTGACTACTATTTTAATCTTCATCTGTGACAACTACTCCATTTGATTTTATTTCCATCAATGTATTTCCCCAAATACATAAAAGCAATTTATATATCTGTGTATTTCAATGAGTCTTAATTTCTTCCTCAATCTTTTTCTCCCTCTCTCTCCTTTCCCCCTTTCTCTCATACACACATACACACACACACACACATACACATAGCTTCCTGGCCACTTTTGGTCTCCTTGAAAATATCTACCCTTGTCAGATTCTACTTACACACCACTATCATTGTGAGATTATGCCTCTACACATAATTTATTATTTATTACTCTATTCCCAGGGCTCCTTCAGTTATATTCAAATTCAACTCACTCTACTATATTTAAATGTTTATTCTAAAATTTCCATTTACTAGACTGTAAAATCATTGAAAGGATAGTCTGAGTTGTATTTTCTGAGAGATATTTTCATTGGATATAGAAATCTTGATTGACAGTTACTTCAACACCTTAAAGATAGTATTCCAAAGTCACTGTCATTCATTGTTTCTGTTGAGAAGTCAGCTGTCCATCTTTTTGTTGCCCCTTTGTAAGTAACCTTTCCCTCCCTCCAGATGTTCTTTTTGCATTTTTTTCTTTATCTTTGTTTTTATCAGTGGTTTTACTATGATGTCCTAGGTGGTGTTTTCCTTTTATTTGTTCTGCTTTAGAGTCTATGTTGTATGTTTTTCATGGACTGTGACCTTAAATTCACTAACTACATTTTTCAGCTGTGTCTAATATACTCCTAAATATATCCTTTCTTAATTTTGGTCATTATATTTTAATTCTAGAATTTCAGCTTATTTTTTAGATTACTTTTTTAAAACAGATTTATTGAGATATAATCTATACTATAAAATTAAGCCATCTAAAATATGTAGCTCACTGATTTTTAATATATTTAATATAATATATATTATAAATTAATGTGTTTAATAATATATTTAGAATTAATAAATTTAGATTTAATGTATTATATATATATATTATTTATGTACATAAATATATTTTTTTATATATTTAGAAACTAACAACTACAACCAAAATTAGAACATTTTCATTGTCATAAAATCTGGTATTTATTAGCATTAATTCTTCATTTTCCTCCATTTCACCCAGCTCTAGGTAACCACTAATTTATTTTATGTCCCTTTAGGTCTGCCTATACTGGATATTTCAAGAGTTATACAATATGTAATCTTTTGTGACTTTGTCTTCACTTAGCATTATATTTTCAAGATTTATTCATGTTGTGTCATTCCTTTTTATTGCTGTGTAATATTCTATTATGTGAATCTAGCACCCTTTCTTCATCCAAACACCAATTGATAGATATTTGGGGTTTTTCCACCTTTTGTTTTTTATGAATAATGTCTCCATTAACATTTGCATACAAGATTTTGTGTGGACATAGTCTTAATTTTTTCTGCATACACAGTTAGCAGTGGAATTGCTGGGTCATATGGTGATTAGATGTTTTTGAAGGACTAATAGACTATTTTCCAATATCATTGCACCACTTTACATTCCTACCAGCAGTTTGTAAAAGTCCAATTTCTGCAGACTCTTGCCAACAGTTGTTTTCTGACATTTTCATTATAGCCATCTTACTGTATGTGAAGTGGTATCTCAGTGAGGTTTTGATTTGCATTTCTCTAATGGCTAATAATATTCAACATACTTTCATGTATTTACTATTTCTGTATCTTCTTTAGCATGTGTTTTCAGATTCTTTATCCATTGTTCAATTGGGATTTTTGTCTTCCTAGTATGGAGTTTTAAGAATTCAAATTTTTTAAATCCCTGATAAGGGTAAAAGCCCCTCATCAGATATATATTATCTGCAAATATTTTCTCCCAGTTAATGTGCTCTATTTTCAATTTATTTATGGTGTCCTCTAAAGCATATAAAATTTTCATTTGGAAAAAGACCAAATTATCTGTTTTTTTCTTTTTTTTATTTTCAATATTATTTATGCTTTTGGTGTCATATTTGAGATTTTTCTTTGCCTTTGTTTTTTTTTAGCATTTTGCTATGATGTGTCTAGGGGTTGTTCTCTGTGTTAATCCTATTTAGGTTTTTCATTAACTTGTTGGATGTGTATATTAATACTTCTCATTAAATTTCAACCATTATTTCTTCAGATATTTTCTGTTCCATTCTCCTGCTTCTCTTCTCCTAGTACTTCCGTTTTGTGTATGTTGGTATGCTCAATCATGCCTCACGTTTATTTGAGGTTTTGTTCTTTTTTTCATTTTTTTTCCTGATCTTAAGAATCCATAATCTATCAATCTTCAAGTTTACCAGTTCTTCCTTTTGTAACTTAGAACTGCTGTTGAGCATCTCTATTGAATTTTTCATTTCAATTACTAAAGTTTGCAACAGCAGCATTTCCATTAGTTATTTTTTATAACTATTTATCTCTTTATTAACATTATTTATTTGATAAGATATTATCATAGTTTATTTTTTGGAGTATGTTTTCCTTTGTTTCAGTGATGTATATTTATATTAGCTGCTTTGAAGTCTTAATCTCACATCTGGATTCTGTCAAAGGCAGTTCTATTGCCTGATTTTTATTTATTATTTTCCTATATAAGGATCACACTTTACTATTTCTTTGAATGTCTTATTATTATTTTGAAAACTGGATATTTTAGATAGTATATTGTAGCAACATGGGATCTTCTTGTTTTTTTATTCAGTCAGTTACTTGGGTATATTATTGTAGTGATGTCTATTTCCCTACAGTGATAGGCAGACATGATGTATTCTCGGTTCTGATGTCATATCACAGTGGGAACAGCCTTGGGCATGTGCATTATCTCATGAGGACAGTACATGTTCCTAGGCCCTCTTTTGTCAGTCTCTTTGTGTGATATGTCCATGTAGTTGTCTGCCTCTGCTAACCAAGGTGTTAGCCCCCAATACTGTCAACCATTTGCTCTATTGTTTTCAACAATGTTCTAGAGCGTAAATTTCTCCTGAATGTCTTCCAACTAAATGCAGGCCTCTTCTCATGTCTTCAAGACTTAGTCTGCTTCTGTGAAAGCTCATCCTAACTTTATTCTTCCCAGAGTCTTCTTTTTAAATGTCTAGCTAGTCTATAGTTTAGCTTGCTGCTCTCATGAAGCTACTATATACTTCTTAATTGCTTAACCCCCAAACCTCCATTGTTTTCAAGAATACCTTTAAATTTCAACTGCCTGGCATTCCTTTACAAACAAAATCAGTGTCCCCTAGGGAGAGCTATGGAGCTCCTCTTCTTATGGGAAAAATCTCTGTGCTATTTCTTCAGAGCTGTGGGCAGTGACCCACTTCTCTCTGATACACATGTCTGATTTATGAGCTGGGTGCTGGAAGTAATATGCATTTAAGTTTCCTCCATGTCTTGTCATGGTTTGGTAGATCATTTCTTTTTAGTACCCTTTGATCTTCTCGTTTTGTCTTTTCAGATATGGAACCTCAACCTCAAGGTCAAATTGGGATGAGAGCCATAGAACTCAACACATCATAATCATCCAAAGTCCATAGTTTACAGTTCACTCTTGTTGTTATACATTCTATGTGTTTTGACAATGACATATATCCATCATTATAATATAATAAATGAAAATTATTTTCACTGTCCTGAAAATCCTCTGTGCTCTGCATATTCTTCTCCCCTCACTACTCCCTGTGCTTTCCTGGCAACTACTGATCTTTTTACTGTCTCCATAATTTTGTCTTTTCCAGAATGTCATATAGTTGGAGTAAAACAGTATATATCTTTCAAGATTTGTTTATTTCACTTAGTAATATACATTTAAGTTTCTTCCATGTCTTGTTATGGCTTGGTCGGTCATTTCTTTTTAGTGCTGAATAATATTCCATTGTCTGGGTATACCGCAGTTTATTAGTTAATTCACCCACTGAGTACATCTTGGTTGCTTCTAAGTTTTGGAAATTATGAATAAAGCTACTATAAACAACTCTATATGAAAGGTTTTTTTGACATAAATTTTCAACTCCTTTTTGTTAAATATCAAGAGTATGATGACTAAATGAAATGGTAATAGTTATATAGTTTTGTAAAAAAAAAAAAAGCTCCAAACTATCTTCTTAAGTGCCTGTAGCTTTCCTATCAGCAGTGTATGAGAGGATACCCTACATCTTTATCAGCATTTGATGTGGATATTCAAAATTTTGGCCATTATAATATATATGTAGTGGTATCTTATTTTTGTTTGAATTTGCATTTCCCTAATGATAGCTGAACATCTCAGATTTGGAATATCTTTTCATTTGCTTATTTGCTATCCATTTTGAGTTAATTTTAATCATGGGTATGATGCTCATGTCTACATTCATTGTTTTGTATATGGACATCCACTTGTCCCAGCACCATTTGTTGAAACTATTTTTGCCCCATTGTATTGCATTTACTCTTGTCAAGTATCAGTTGACTATATTTATGGTGATCTTTTTGGGGAGATTTCCATTCTTCTCCAATGATCTAGTTGTCTATTCTTTCACCAACTCCACACTGTCTTAATTACTGTAGCTTTTCAGTAAGGGTTGAAGTTAAGTAACATCAGTCCTCCCGCTTTGTTTTCTTTAATATTGAATTAGATATTCTGGGTCTTTTGCTTTCTATATATGACTTTTAAATATATATGATGTAATTTGGTGGGATTTTGATTTTGATTGCATTGATTCTGTGGATCAAGTTGAAAAGAACTAACATCTTGACAATATTAAATCTTCCTATCCATGAACATGAGATATCGCTACATTTATTTAATTCTTCTTTAATTTAATTCATCAAGGTTTTAAAATTTTCCTTATATAGATCTTGTACATACTTTCTTAGAATTTTATAAGATATTTCAACTTTGGAGTGCTGTTGCAAATGATAGTATATTTTTAATTTCAAACTCTACTTGTCCACTCTTAATATGTGGCAAAAAAAATGACTTTTGTATATTAATCCTGTATCCTGCAACCTTGCTATAATTGCTTAATAGTGTTTGTTGATTCTTTGGATTTTCTATGTAAACAGTCATGTCATCTGTGAACAAAGACAGTTTTATGTCTTCCTTCCCATTATCAATACTTTTTATTTCTTATCTTGCCTTATTGCATTAGTAAGGAATTCTAGTATGATATTGGAAAAGAATGATGACATGGGACATTCTTGTCTTGTACATGAGCTGGTGGGAAAGCTTAAAGTTTCTCACCATTAAGTATGTAAGCTGTAGGGTTTTTGTATACAGTCTGTATGTCAAGTTGAAAAACCTCCCCCATCCTAAGTTTACCAAGAGTTTTTATCATGAATGGGTGTTGGATGCTGTTAAGTGTTTTTTCTGTATCTGTTGGTATGATAATGTGATTTTTGTTTTTTAGCCTATTGATGTGATGGATTATATTAATTTATTTTCAAATACTGAACTAGCCTTGCATAATTGGGGCAATTATCATTTGGTTGTGGTGTGTAAAAATGTATATTCTGTTGTTATTCCATGAAGTAGTCTATAGATGTCAATTATACCCAGTTGATTGATAGTGTTTCTTGAGTTCAGCTATAGCATGTATGGCATACATCATGTTAAACCTTACTCCTGGTCTCTCAAGTTTGATGCCTTTGTCAAAAATTTTTCCTCAACTTCTCAATCTTTCAGTTATTCCTCCCAGATTTGTCAACTAACTACTTCTGTGGTAAGAAAGACTCCAAATGCTAGTTCACCTCCAGCATTGCGTCCTCTTCAAATATTTGTTTTATATTTCCTAACTTATTTATTAGCTCTTTAATGTTAAATACTGAAGATTATTTTTTTAAATGTTTCATTCAGACAGTTTAGGTGTTCTCAGCAGGAATGTTAATTCAGTATCCTAGTTCAGAATATTGCCCTTCATCACTGGATCTCATTCATCTTTCTATCCTGGTAATAGCCCTGTAGAAAAGAGGTACTCAATAAACATTTCTCTTTGAATGATTTCAATTAGCATTAATATTATCACATCTAGTGTAGACAATTATTTCTTTCACGGGAAAGCAAACAAATTAACAATTGCCTTCATGTTTTAATAAGACAACCTTTTTGCACTTTTATTAATAGATTATAATGTGCAGTTTTAAGTCTTGGTTGAAGCAAACATGTAGGATAAAATATTAATCCCAGTTTCTAATTGTGCCATGCCACTTCTCCTGTTCAGTTTTCATTGCACAAAATCTGCCAGAAGCATTCTCAACCTTAACTACTGTAAATCTAACAAAAACCCTACCTGGGAATATATTCCTTAACTACTGATAAAGTAGGAATAAAAATAATTCATCACTGTATGACAAATGTGTATTATTGGGCTTTAATTGGCCAGTAAACACCAGATTTTATCCTCCTGACTTAATCATTTCATTTTATGTAGAAAGTCTGCCTCAATGCCCCTATACCTTATTTTGTTTGAAATCCAGGTTTTGTTGGATACTGTGTTTATTCCAGTGTTTAGTTTCTTCATGTCATTTATCTTCTTCAGTTGAGACTTCTTTCTTCTAACTGCCCCTAAAATGAACCACTCTCGTAAGTCATATAGACCTTTTTTATGGTTTTTGAGTTTTCCTTCTAAAAGAGCTTTTCTTTCTTAGTCCTTTGAATGGTGCACTTGACTTTGGCTTCTTCCTTGGCAAAAAAAACCCCAACATATCATCTCTGAGACTTGATTTTTCTCAAGAAAATGTGTTCACTTCACACATTCATTCATTCATTTATACAATAGACATGTATTGGGTGTATCCTATATGCTAGACTCTAGGAATGTAGAGATGAAAGAATAAAGGCAGTCCTTTCCCTCATGTCATGGGAAATGAAACGTAACAAGAAGAGCTTCTACTGACATAACCTCTGTATTTGAGTATAGATGAATCTCTGTATAAAACAATCTGGCATACTGATGTTATTTTCCTCACTTTTAAACAGTATGGATTCAATATGTTAAAGAGGGAGAGTTATTTATTTTTTCAAGCAATAGCTATTAGTTTTTTCATAAACAAAACTAAAATTCTAACAGTCCAAAGCCCCACATCAACTCAGTTCATTGCTCTTTTAAATCATAATGCTTGATAGACACAGATTGTCTGTCACATGTTCCTTTCAATGTAGCTTATATAGTTGTTTCAAAGTTCATTCTATTTTCTAATGCCTAAAAAATCTCCAGAAACCCTCCAACTCTGCTTTTTTGTTTGCAGGAATCATGTAGGTAGACTTAAAATCTGTAATCCTAGCATTTTTAGCTCACTGCATGTGCCATGCCCACTGCTTCAGCCATCAAGACTCCAGTCTCTTATGCATTTCATATATATCACAGAAAACCATATACACCTGTAGGTATTTACAGGATGTCTCAGAATTGACTTGGATTTTTATATTAACTACTTTTCTCGAACTCTTTGCTCTTAATCAAAATTGCCATAACAAGAATGGAGTTCTTGATGCCATGATATTTTGTTTACCTATAAAAATATCTGGATAATATCATTAAATTCAATTTTTTTCTTTGCCAATTTTATCCCTTTCTGTTTCACTCTCCTTTGTCCTCATGTCAGGTGAGGGTCATTATCACTCACAGGTCACACAAAACCTGGTCTGCCATCATCTTTGCTTGACTGGGAGAGGAAACTCTCAAAGCTCATACATGGACCCTGGAATTCTGTAAGAACACTGGGACTGCTAAATAATGAGCTCAGGGAAACTATTACCTTAATGCATGTGAAAAAGTATTTCAAGTACATTCCCAGGAATGTCAGAGCTTAATCTGCTTACTAAATTCATATTACAGAATGATGACAATAATAACTATTTTATCTCACTCTTATTATATGGCAGGCACTGAGTTAAGTGTTTTTTAAAAGTTTCCTATAATTTAATCCTTATCCAAATCTTGTCAAGCAGGTGATATTATAACAGATGAAAAACTGAAAACTGAATTTTGTAAATGCTAAGCAATTTACAGAAAGTCATACTGTTACTGAGAGAACATGTGAATGTTGAATACATGTCTGTCCTACGAAAAAACCCTGCTCTAAACCAGGGTTCTGTGAATGTTTTCTGTAAAGGACCAGACAGGAAATACTTTAGGTTTTTTGGGCCACACTGTCTCTGTAACAGCTACTCAACTATTTGCAATGTCCTGTAAAAGCAGCCAGAGACAACAGGTAAACAATACATGTGCCTGTATTTCAATAAAACTTTACTTACAAAAACAGGTGACTGACCAACTATTCTATATGGCTTAATTTAAAATTATTTTAGTGGCTGACCAATTTCTGTTTTTCAATATAGTGATACTAAATGCGATATATTATTTTGGGGGTATTCACACCAATATATAACTTCACCAAAAAGGAATCAAGTTCTACTGAGTAATTTTTCTTCAAAAATGGGTTAAATTACAAAAACCTTTTCCATGTTCAATCTTACACAGTTTATCATAACAAAAACACTATTCTATATTTAGTCTCTCCCTGTCAAGGAGCTCAATCTTTTTTAAAGCATTATCTCATTAATCCTGCCTACGACCCTGTGAGGGAGGGAGATGACAAGTATTAAGAAATGTTCAGAGTCTCTTAGATTCAACTCAAAAGTTGAAAGAAGCTGAGTGACAAGTGCTTGCTGCCCTCACAGGCACCCAGTATCCTTAAAATACGGACTTTGAGTCTTTCAAAGGCATGCTGTTCCTCAGCTGGGTGCTTCTGGGAAAAAGGGATCCAGCACCGGAAAATCCATTTTCCTAAAATGTCCTTATTTGGGACTATATCTCCCACAAGGATTTGGTTTCCATAGAGTTTTTCATCACTTCTTGCATTATAAAGATGCTCTGTTCTACAAACCAGCTGTTCTTTTTCTTTTGGCTGATGACTATATTTCAGCAGTGGGAAAAATAATCCAAAAAAGTAAAGTATTTAGGCTCTTAATGCTATATATACATATATACACATATACATATATATAAATAAATTTTTTTTACATGTATAGATGTTCCTATGCCTAGTAATATAGTACCTGATAGTAATTTAGGTATAAATGAGGCGGTAAATGTTACCATTTTAGGTCATGAGCGATAATTATCATAAATATAATATTGAAATATATTCAAATTTAAAAATAATCTTCCTTAGTTCCTTTCATCAGGATATGCCTTTGTGTCAGCACATGTGACAGACCCACATTATCCTTATGAAATCCAGCTTATCCTTTGAGCCTTGTCAGCAACTCAAACCTGTGCCACTGATGACATTTCTCAAACATCCTGATTTGTGCCTCCATACAGTTTAAGCAAACCTGTCTAAAGTTATCCCCAGAGTACATACGTATTCACGGGAATACATATCTGAATATGCATCTGCTCCCACCAAGAATGTCTGGCTCAACTTTTTCCACTTTTTTATGATCCTCCTTTTAGCAAGAATACTGGATCAAGTTCCTATTTTTTAAGAAGTCTTTCTTGATCAAAGCACCTAAAAGGAGGTATCCATTTATTTTTAAATTTTTTGGAATGTCATTATATACAAGATACAACTCTAGAAACTTTGAGGCATGTTTTGATAAACTAGTGTCTCCTTAAATTATATATATAAAGGTAAGATATAAATTATAAGATATAAAAAATAAAGGATAAATAGATAAATGAGTATACTATATGTATTAGGATAGATAAAACACACACAAGTGTTCACACACATGCATGCATAAGAATAACACAAAGTAGAAAATTTATATTGCCAAAAACAAGGTGCTATACAAAATTGTACATATACAAAAATAATGTATAATGTGAAGGTTATGTGAAAGAGACATCTCTTTCAGGGTTAGATGAAGAAAATATTTACTTAGAAGATGTTTGAGGGAAAGCATACTGCACCTGTAGAATTTGTACATGTAGAAACAAGAAGCTTGAGGAAATACATTTCAGGTCATATCACAAAACAATGAATAAATTAGCTTGATAAAATATATAGTATATGGAAGAAGGTAGGAAACCATACAGCTGGCTATAGAGTGTGGAAGATCATGATGGTTGGATGTCATTTTGAGTGTAGGAGCAAAAGAGGAACTTGATAGCTGTGCTTTAGGAGCATTAATGAAAATAAAGAATATAAGATGGGTAAGATAGATAGGAAATGGGAAGATACAAGTGAAGAAAGACTAGCTCAAGTTTTCACAATAGTTCAGAATAGATAACAATGGCAGTGGAAATAAAGAAGGAATAAATGAAAGCAGATAAAAGAGATCATATAGAAATAAGACTGAGGAAATAGAAGAGGAAGGAGATATCAATCAGTCTCTGCTTTAAAAATTACTTCCAACTACATAGCCTTGTGCTGAATTTAACTATGGGATTTTATATCTCACTGCCCAACCTGAATGTCCACTAGATGTCTAATAGTCATCTTATCCTGTATATGGTTCCCAAGCCGGATCTGCCTACAGCTGCCTTCAGCTCAGTAAATGTTAGCTAAATTCTTCAGTTATTGAAGATTAAAACTAGTCATTCTGGACTGCATTCTTTATCTTATACTGCATATAAGATTCGGTAGAGAAATCCTATTTGCTCTCTATTCATTTTCAGTTCAAAAGAGAGTCACCTCTTACCATCTCCATCACCACCCCCATCATCCAAACTACTACCATGCCTCTCCTGGATTATGACAATAACTCCTAAACCTCTACTTTTTTCTTCTTACTGTCTACTCTCAACCCAGCAACTAGAACTATTATATTCCAATTCTACTCAAAACCCTGTAATGGATTTATAAATAGAATAGTGATATAAAGGCTTGCGGCCAGTATTATGCCATGTGATGCTGAGAATTATGTCATAAAAGATTCACTGCTTGCAACAATAAAAAAAAAAGTTAAAAAACCTTCAAATGGTTCCCCATCTCACTAAGGAAAACAAATCTGAAGTCCTCACAAAGGCCTACAAAGATACATATAACTTGATTTCCTTCTATTTCTCAAATCTCATCTTTTACTTACTTATTTCCCCAGTCTGTCTCTTTGCTATTTCTAAACGTGCCACACATTCTTTTCTTTTTAGGAAATTTACACTTTTCTCTCCTTCTGCCTAGATAGGTTTCCTTAGATATTCACATGTTTCTCTTACTAATTCATTCAGATATCTGCTAAAAAATCCAAGAGATCTTCCCTGACTATCCCCCCGAAATTGTCAATCTCTATTACAACATCCTGTTCCTCTTACCTTGCTTAATTTTCCCCATAGCATTTCTCCTACTCTCACTTATTATATTTACATGTTTTTACATCCATTGTATGTCTTCCCTATTAGCATATAAGCTCCGTGAAGACAAGGATTTGTTTTCTTCATTGTTACATATATAGAATTTGGAACAGTATCAGGAACATAGTAGGTGCTTATGAAATATCAGTTATGGTTTAATGAATAATGAAAAAGCCAAAGAGATATAGTGATTTAAAGAATGTTTCTACCAAAAACATTAATGAAGGAAACAATAGAAGAATACATTAGAGATATATTGGCTATTTTGTTTTGGACATTTTGAGTTATACCCTATACTGTTTCATAGACAGATGTGCAGGAACTGTGGGAATAAAATGTAGGAGGGTGGTGATAAGATAATTATCATACAAATCTAGTTTCACAAAATTTCCAGACATTGCAAAAAGTAAGACAAAGGAATAAAGAATACAGAAGATGAACTACAAAAATGAAGACAATGTGATCAGAAAGTTATAAGAGCCAGAAGGGTATGTTTTCATAGAAACCATAACCAGTTGCAAGAACAGTTTATTCAGCAATTGTACACACTGCATATCCATGGTTTTGAGAACTAAGAGATTATTGTGACTTTTAGAAAAGTAATGCTTTGTAATAGAGTGTTAAGAGAATGAAATTTCCAGGTTTCCAATATGAATAGATAATGGAAAACAGAAGTAACAGATATAGATTACAATAATAAAATTGTTCATTCTTTCCTTCAACAAATGTTATCAAGTCCATATGAAGTATATAGCAGGATAATAAGAATGACAGGAGGGTATATAAAAATGAATCATAGGGAAAACAATTCCATTCATAATTGCATCAAAAAGAAAAAATACCTAGGAATAAACCTAACCAAGGAAGTGAAAGATCTATATTCTGAAAACTACAAGACACTCATGAGAGAAATTAAAGAAGATACCAATAAATGGAACCACATCCCATGCTCATGGATGGGAAGAATTAATATTGTCAAAATGGCCATCCTGCCTAAAGCAATCTACAGATTCAATGCAATCCCTATCAAATATCAACAGTATTCTTCAACGAACTAGAGAAAATCGTTCTAAAATTAATATGGAACCACAAAAGACCTCAAATAGCCAAAGCAATCTTGAGAAGGAAGATTAAAGCTGGGGGGATTATGCTCCCAGACTTCAAGCTCTACAACAAAGCCACAGTAATCAAGACAATTTGGTACTGGCACAAGAACAGACCCATAGACCAGTGGAAAAGACTAGAGAGCCCTGATATAAACCCAACCATATATGGTCAATTAATATATGATAAAGGAGCAATGGACATACAATGGGGAAATGACAGCCTCTTCAACAAGTGATGTTGGTAAAACTGGACAGCTACATGGAAGAAAATGAAACTGGATTATTGTCTAACCCCATACAAAAAAGTAAACTCAAAATGGATCAAAGACCTGAATGTAAGTCATGAAACCATAAAACTCTTAGAAGAAAACATAGGCAAAAATATCTTGAGTATAAACATGAGCAACTTTTTCCTGAACACATCTCCTTGGGCAAGGGAAACAAAATAAAAAATGAATAAATGAGACTACATCAAGCTAAAAGCTTCTGTACAGCAAAGGACACCAACAATAGAACAAAAAGGCATCCTACAGTATGGGAGAATATATTCATAAAAAACGTATCTGATAAAGGGGTTAACATCCAAAATATATAAAGAACTCACATGCCTCAACACCCAAAAAGCAAATAACCATATTAAAAAATAGGTGGAGGATATGAACAGACACCTCTTCAAAGAAGAAATTCAGATGGCCAATAGGCACATGAAAAGATGCTCCACATCTCTAATTATCAGGAAAATGGAAATTAAAACCACAGTGAAATATCACCTCGTACCAGTTATGATGGCCAACATTTAAAAAACTAGGAACAACAAATGCTGGTGAGGATGCAGAGAAAGGGCAACCCTCCTACACTGCTGATGGGAATGTAAACTAGTTCAACCATTGTGGAAAGCAATATCAAGGTACCTCAAAAAACTATAAATGAAATACCATTTGACCTGGGAATTCCACTACTAGGAATTTACCCAAAGAAAACAACATATGCACCCCTATGTTTATAGCAGCACTATTTACAATAGCCAAGATATGGAAGCAACTTAGTCCATTAGTAGATGAATGGGTAAAGAAGATGTGGTACATATACACAATGGAATACTATTCAGCCATAAGAAAGAAACAAATCCTACCATTTACAACAACATGGATGGAGCTAGAGGGTATTATGTTGAGTGAAATAAGTCAGACAGAGAAAGACAAATACCAAATGATTTCCCTCATTTATGGAGTATAACATTGAAGAAAAATTGAAGGAACAAAATAGCAGCAGACTCACAGACTCCAGGAAGGAACTAGTGGTTACCAAAGGGGAGAGGTGGGGGAGGATGGGTGGGGAGGGAGAGAGAAGGGGATTGTCGGTATCATGATTGGTGCACATGGTGAGTGTGGGGTCATGGGGAAGACAGGGTAGCTCAGAGAAGACAAATAGGGACTCTCTGACATCTTATTACATTGATGGACAGTGACAACAATGGGGTATGGGGGGGCTCTATAATAAGGGTGAATGTAATAACCACATTGTTTTGCTTGTGAAACCTTCACGAGAGTGTATATCAATGATACCTTAATAAGAAAAAAATGAATCATAGATGAATCCTGACCTTGATAAACTTAATTAAAAAACATGAATGCCCAACAGTGCATCAAGGACTGAGCTAGCCTTTGGGGCATGAACAGAGAACACGGCTCTTTTTTCAATTATACATTCATTCATTCAACATTACTATGTGCTACAAATGGGTGATACAAGGGACAAAATGTGATTCTTATCTCAATGGAGTTGACATTCTCATAATAAAGCAGGCAAGTGGATACAAATAATTAAGATTCAACATAAGTACTCAAATTATAGCACATATAAGAAGTTATGGGGCATAAGAGAAGGCATATTTTTATTTTCCAAACAGTGATAAATTTTAAAAATTCCCTTTGGAGCTCAAAAATAGTGAAGAAGAGTATCTATAAAGTTTGGGGATTATGGGAGTAGAGTTATTGAAGACTCTATTTGTATTTGTTTGTCTTTAAGATAAAAAGACTTAAACACATTTGCAAATTCTGAGAATGGTCCCAGAGGACAGGCCAGAGGAAAAAAAAAAGAATGAAAATTATAAATAAAGCAATAAATTCTTTAATCTACATTATATGAGACTGTTAAGATCAGCTTTGAATTTACATGTTCACAATTAAAATAATAAAATATGATTCTAACAGTATACTAGTGAAACTAAATATATTTAAAGTTTACTTATTGTGTACTGACAACTCTAAAGCACATTTTATACACCAAATTTAGATGTTTAACACTTTTAATGAATGGGAATTTTGAGCTATCACATGGGGGCACTGTCTCCCAGACAACAGTTTTGTGTCAATAGTGTTACCATTTTCATCTCTATAACTGTCCCTATGTAATTATTTGAAAATTTGATACATTTTATCTTTATTCTTTTCTAAAGAGTTGACAATGGAGAAATGAGAGTAATGATACAAGTATAAAGAACAGTAATTCTTACAAATTTAATAAAACTGGCTTACAGAAATAAAGATCAACAGACAGAACAAAGATAGTAATTCTCTGGCCTCCATTAGAAACTCTCCAAAATTAGGCTTACTCATTGGTATTCAATTATGAGGAATAAGGAAAATATTTTAAAATGTCTACAAAATATTCTAAATATACAATGGTTTGTATCTAAATATATGATTGTGTTGGGAACTTTGTAATAACTTTTTAACTTTCTGGGAAAAGAATCCTTCCTCTAAATGGAAAATTTCTCCTTTGTATTTCAAACATTTGTAAAAGTGTTCAAAATGCATTAAGCATCAATTTTAGGGATTGCTTTTATTGTATATTAATTGCTGTTTCCAAAACTAATATTCCAAGCAATGCTGTTCCTTCAGATTGCAAATAGGTATACTGTAAAAGTGCTGTATATTCAATTAAGTTCAGAGAGTGTCATGTTATTCTAAGTTAAAAAGAATTTTTTAATGCAAGACTGCTCAGAACTTTTACTATGCAAATGTGCATTTTTATTCTCCAAGAAGAGAGTATAGTAAACAATGTTACCAAAGTAATTTGACCACAGAGTCCTTTCTTTTCTTTTTTCTTTTTTTAATTTTCACAAAGCACCTATTAACATCCACCAGAACTAGCCTTCTGCAAAACAGTTTAGAAAATGCTCTGCATATTCTTTAGTGGAATTGTCATGACTCAAATGATAGTCATCAGAAAGCAAACTCTTAAGATTTAGAGATGGAAGTGATCCTAGAAGCAGTCCATTACAACTCCACAAACTCCATGCAGAAAATCATTTCAGCAGCTCCCCTAATGGTCATCCCCATTTTAGGTCTCTATTTCGTGGTACTACATTCTATGCCAATCCTACTTTTTTTAAGTTCTTCCTTTCATTGAGTCTACATGTGACTCATTGGCCCTCATTCTGTTTGCTCTGTCTTCTACGTGGAAATTCTTCAAATATTTGAAGACATCTTACATGTCCTCTGCTAGGTCTTTTCTTCTAAATAAACACACCCCAGTCTCAAAATCCACCACACAGAAAGGAATAATCAGCCTCCTCATTGTATCAGCTGTCTTTCCCTATTTACACTAGACTAGACAACTGAATGTGATTGTTCGACCCTTCCCAATGAAGTTTATACGTTCATTAAAGTTCTTATCTGCAATGTGTTGTTTTTTTATAGAAGCATATTATTAGCTGCTATCAAGCTTACTTATGGTTAAGGGAAATCACAGCTCTGGCCAAATGAGATTTCCCCATCTATACTTACACAGTTAACATTTTACAGTTAAGTTTTGTGGGTAAACCTTTCTCACTACAGTCAAGAGATTCCCATACTATAGATTGCCTTCAAATGCAACTTTCTATCCCTCTGCAAAGATCAAATAATTTGTAAGTGGCAAAAAGACAGGCTCATGTTTCTATATCTAAAATAGCTGATGCTTGGTGCTAAAGTGTTTGCCAACTTTATGCTTGCAAACCAAACAAAAATATATTACATATATACCTTTTTGTGTACATATAGTACATATACAGATTTTTTACTTTAAAAAAGAAGTGAAAAACATTTAAGTAATAAGGTTCCTAGTGTTAAAAAGAAATTTAATCAATTCCTAACCTTCAATTTTTTTCTTTCCCTCTTGCCCCCGCCTAAAAATAGTCTGATTTTTAATTCAGTGCTAGGAGAACAGTCAGAGTTCCTAATTGAAGCAATAGAATGTTATCTTATTTAAAAGACAAAAGAGTGAGAAAAAAAAGCATTTACTTCGAATGAGGGCCAACATATTTGCAAAACTACAAAGATTTGCTCAATGTTATATCACTAAATAATTATTTCTTCTATGTCCTTATAAACCCTCTTTCTGGAAAAGAAAAATAGAAAGTGCTAATAAGATTGTGGTGTTGCAGGAATAGTGCAAAAACAATGTAGGTAAACGTGTAGAGAAATTAGTTCTGAAGTGTGGGATAATTGTAGAGGGCCCTGGGCAGCAAAACAAAATGTAGACATGCAAGAGTCATAGCACATCTTGTCTTCACTTGTCTTTGTTAATGTAAGTGAAAAGGTTAATGCCGTTCAGTTCCATCAACACAGAATGGGGAACTGTGGCACCTGTGAATTCTAAAGTTACCCACAGTGCAACTGATTTAATTCCTGTGAGAATACTACTATTTATACAAGTTTACTCAGGAATATGAATGTGCATTAACCAGGGGCTCCCGCTCCTGGACAATCTCTCTTTCTCCTTTATTTATTCATTTATTTATTGTTGTTGTTAAAAGGAAATTGTTTTTTAAATCATTATCACATGGAAGGATTCACTGTTACTCGAAACTATTCTTTGATTGGAAGAAAAACTGTCAGATGCATGCTGGCCCAAAGCAGTAAGTCTTCTCTAGGCTCAAGATCACCAAATATCATCACTGGGGTCCTTAAAATCTAAAACCCCAGGTAATCTTTGGCATTTTTGGACTTTCTGCCCCAATCGAGTGTAGCTAGGGATTGCATTACCAGCTTTCAATATCCTGGTGTAACTTATCATTTTTAAGTATCAAAATACCAGCATGTATGTGTGTACATGTGTGTGCATGCATGTGCAATGTTACACCTGACATTCAGCTTCCCTGGCCCTTCTTGCTTACACCCTTCCCCTTTGCTGACCACCACCCACTCCGTTCTCAAAATGCCTCCCCCCACACTCTCCTAACCCTCATTACTATTCAGTTCCTGCTATTACCCTCATCCTCATTTTGCTCCCCCTTTCTCATTCTATTCAAGGCTGAGCTCAGACCTGGGGGGGAAACTCCCCTGATGCTCTTAGGATTAAAGGGAGGAATCACACCAGGATTTACGTGGAGGACAGGGTCGACCTCTTTCCAAGTTGATGGTTCTGAAATACAAACTTCCGCAGCTTGAAGACAGAGGCAGTGGACCTGAAGGCTCCACTAAAGATGCTCAAAAGGACTTGGACATGGCAGAAGCTGCACCTGACCAGCAACAGCGGTGTGGCCATTCTGTGGGCATTGCTCTGTGGAGGGGGCTAAGAGAAAAATAAGCAGCATGCTCAGTATTTGCCAAAAGTTTATAGTAAAATGATAATATACCTTTACCACATGCTTTTATATCTTTACATGGTCCCTTGGAACTTTATAACATATTCATTCATTTTAAAATTAAAATTTATGTAAACATTAGTTACATTGATGTTTTAAATCTTACATGTTAAACACAATATAAAATACAAGTATTCACTCTGATATTTCTGTTTAACATCAATATGCAAAATAAGTTGGTATTATCATTTGCTTTGGTTTATCACCCATGATATTGAGAATATGATGTGGTCTCTGTGAGCAATAAATTCCTTATTGATGTCCATTCTTCTCACTAACAGCCATCTGACTGACTATCAAATTCTGGCCTCTTCTATCCTTCCTGTTGATCTTTCATTTGCCTAGAAATGCTTTGGTGTTTCTTGTCGGTCATCTGCTCCTCACCAGTTTCCTGCCATCTTCAGGTAGACTATAAGCTTATATTAGAATACAAAGGCAATAAACCTGTATTGCTCTTTTTGAAATAATGCTTAAACAATACAGCATAATTTATCAGGTCTTTTTCATTGGGAGAGTGATGCTTGGAACGTAGTTTTTCTTCCCTTAGTATATAAAGTATATATTGACTTCCTCCTGGTCTCTACTAAGGGATGAAAAATGAGAGAGAGACAGCATCACCGAAATGTGTCCACGAGCAAGTTTTCTCTATGATTTTATTTATATGAAACATGTACTTCACGCCAACAGAGGCCACAGAAACGAATGGGCACATACTCCAGACCGCGCACCAAGACCGGCAATTCACATGCATACTTGACCCTGGCGTTACTTGTTCAGTGGAGGGACAGAAAAGTCAGGAGATGCATGTCTAAGCCAGGAAATAACAAACATGGCTACGATCTCTGTGAGGTGTGATGGTGATCTTTTTTAGCATCAATAATATAAATGAAGGAACATTTAGAGACTGATATGATCCAGGAATTTTTTGTATCACTGACTGCCTACTTGCTTAATGCTAATTATGCTATTATTTTCCTTTAATTAAATTTCTTCTATATTATGAGTAGATGTGGTTTCATGTAACAGATATTTCCTTGAATGAGAGGAGGAAAAATGTCTTGGAAAGGCAGCATTCCTACTGACTATGGTATTTACACAAGCATGCCATTATATGAGTAGTTTAGATGTACTCTTTAGCAAAGGCATTAAAAAAATTGCTGAATGAATGAAACAGTTGTTCTGTGGCTGCAAGCTAGAGGAAATCTCAACAGAACATTTTGTAGGCGATGTGTGTGTGTGCCTACCTGTAGATGAGAGAGAGAAAGCTTGGAAGAAACTTTAATGTCATTATGCTGTATTTGCTTCTAGAGACAAGAAATAGGAAGTAGAAGACTTGCAGATTCAGTTTTCAGGCCCTAGAGGAGCAGCCTCTACCCTTTATCTCCCTTTGATGAAGGTCTCACCAGAGTCACCCTCATTCTCTCAGGAGCAGCCTCTACCCTTTATCTCCCTTTGATGAAGGTCTCACCAGAGTCACCCTCATTCTCTCCTATTCTTGATCTCTGCTGGTTCGGGGTTCCTTTTAACTTCTCACAATCCTCCAGACTACATGACACAAATAAAAACAACAACAAAATTATGTCCGTCTCTCCCTGCTTCTGACTTGTAGATGAAGGAGGGGACATGATGAAATGTCCAAGATCTGAAAGGGCTAGCCAGGGGACTCAAGGCTTAACAGCACAAGAGTGGTGCTGAGAGGACACCCTTCATTATTATTGGGCAAATACATGTTAACAACAATAGAATTCTGTGGGGGGGACTTAATACACAACCATTAACTAACTCTAAACTTAATTCTCGGCAGTCTCCAGTCTTTTGGGGCATGACAGTCCTATATGGTAAACAATGCAAGGGCAGTCACGTCAACAGAAACTGTTTTGGTCTTGATCTGTTCTTTATCACGCATCAAGAATTACAGGAAAAATAATCAAGTCGTCATATATGATTGTACACTTGATTTCTATACTTGATTTCTATATTAATTCCACAAAATTATTTTATGAGAAAAGGAGTAATTCAAGTGGGATGGAGGAAGAAAGAATAGAGGAGTGAGGACAGTGGTCACTTTTCCACACTTTGTCTGTAATTCTCACATGAAATCTATTTATTCTGAAGGTAGGGAAGCCAGAAGTTTCCCATTAGGGTTACGATGCCCTGGAGCATTATGTGTACTTTCTAACAAGAATTCTGAATCCAGTGTGACTGAAAAAACTTGAAAGCTTCTTGATATGTTAAAAATGTGGTAAGGAGTTCTGACTAGGGATAGATGTAATTTAGGAATAGTGTCTCAGAGACTCAGGAGAAATTGAGGGGAATAGCTTAGACCTTTATTCCTATAAGGAACACTATATACTTGCAGAAGGAATTTAAGAGACACTTTTGATCGTTTTTCTCAAATGAATTAATAATATTCCAGTGGGAATTAATCTCCTTCATTCACAGGTTAACACTTAAGCACATCATCTTAGTTGTCAAGAGGTAAGGTTCTAGAGCCATTTTCCTGGATTCAAATCTTGTCTATACCACTTTCTAGCCATGTAACATGAGGCAAGTTATATACCTTCCTGTACCAACCTCCATTTCTTCATCTGTAAAATGAAGATAATAATAGTAATCACTTCATAGTTTATTATGAGGATTAAATAAGTTAACACATACAAAATGCTTAGAATAGGGCCTGGCTCAGAGTTAAATATTCAATAATGTTCATCATAATTTTACTCATTCATAGGTAATGAATAATTCAAAGACAATAAATATATTATCTTTCCACAGGATGGGCACAGAATAAATGTTGGTAATACACTGTTATGTCCAAAGTACAACTTCTCTGAATCTCAGTTCACTTTCAGACAGGCAGGATGGTGAGATGATGGGAATATTCATTTCCTAAGTATATGTTGAATAATAAATATATAATAATTTCTTCCAGTTTATTTCAACATTTTGAATGTTTCATTGCAGGATTCTGATATAGTTTCTGAGATTATTGGACATACTAGTTCATATTTATATTGATTATGTGCATTTGGCCTAACTCTCTTAGGTAAGTATAGCTCTTTTATCAAATACCCAAGTTTAAGAGACTAGCACCTCAGATAAAACATCTCTATGAATCCTCATTAATGTAACTTGGGCAAATGTAAGAACAGAAGCAGGTCATGTAGAAGATGTCACAGAAGGAAGGAGTAACATCAACTGTGCAAGAATATAAAAGGAAATATGTTTTAAAAGGTCTGAGATTGCCTTAAGAGAGATTGACAGACTCAAGGCAACCAGGAAAGAAAAGACCAGCAATGAACAAGATTTAACAATGACTTGTTAACCTATATTCTTAAAATTCCAAAACATTCAATTTTCCAGCATGCCAGACAACACAGATGTTAATTATAGATTCTAAAGACTTTGCCAGCAGCAACAATATACAATTATTAATATATATCTCATTCTTTGCCCAAGTCTATACATGTGGTCAAAAGACAATGCAATATTGGGACACACAAAACTTCCTCCCTTGAACCAGCCTTTAACTAGAGTCTGGCTTCTTGTGAGAGTAATGACTTCACTGGCTCCCCTTTTGTATTTTCATTTACACCTCCTACTTTAGATCGACATCTTCCCCCACGCTCTATTGAAACGTCTAACTCTAAGGTCACTAACTATTGTTTCATAGCAAAATCAAGTCAATGATCCTTTTTTTTTCCCATAGCAAAGTTTTCTACCACATTTCACACAGTTAATTTTCTTGAAAAGGCTTATTTCCATAACAATTCTTTCTTGTTTTCCAACACTCTGGCATTTCTGACCACTCATCTTCTGGTTTCTGCACGATTCTACTCTTCTTGATCCAGTAACTCACTGATCTCCATCTATGTGCTGTCCTTGAGTCATCTCATCCACTCTGATGGCATTCATCCCCCTAGACACCAAGGATCTCAATAGTCAACATCAGGGATCAGCAAACTCTATCCTGTTGGCTGGATTTGGCTTGTCATTTGTTTTTGTAAATAAAGTTTTATTGGAACACAGCCATGCCTGTTTGTTCTGTCAATGGCTGCTTTCATGCTAGGAAGGCAGAGTTAAACAGTAACCAAGAACATAAGGCCCTCAAAGCTGAAAATATTTAGTCTGTCCCTTTACAAAAAAAAAATTATCAACATCTAGCCCTTAAAATGAAATTTTCAGTCTAATATATCTAATTATCTGAAGAAAATACATTCTTTGACATACTGAAAGCAGCTAAACCGAGTGATTCAAGTTGTTCCTCCTCCTCACTTTTTCTCTTACTGGGAATATATGTTTTGCTCTTTTCCTTCACCTCACGTCATGCTGATTACCAAGCTCTGATTAATAGCATTCACATTTGTCTTCTCAAATATGGGAAAGCTCAGTGTCTGTACTGATTGGGACTTGGCTGTAGTAGGACATACTCCCACGGCAAATACAATAAAATTAAGGCTAAGTTAGAGATGTCAACCACTTAGAAGAGTAAGGAAAGCCTTTGCAAAGGAAGTGATATCTGAAATAAGTCTTAAAATATGAGAAAGAAATTGTCAGCATCAATTAAGTGTGATACATTCCAGGCCAGCGAGCATACTGCACTAAAGCTATAATTAAGGGAAGAGCGATATATTTTTGGAAAAGGTCAAGTGTTACATAGGGTTGCAGTAAGGGCTGGGTGGGATATTTGCAAAAATGTAGGCTGAAAAGAAAATTTAAGCCTGGATGTCAGTGTTTTGTTTTTGTTTTTGTTTTAATTCCATGCTTAAATGATTCGATTTCATAATAGAAACAAAAAGAATCTTAATTTCTAAACAAAAAACATGATTAGCATTTATGAGAGGTATTTATAATAACAGATTAGTAGGGTGAGCATATCACACAGTAAGGAAAAATCTTGTTATAGGCAAAATTTAGGAGTCCATTGTAATACTCTGTTAAGATAAATTACTTAATTAGACTAAGTCAATGTCAACAGGAGTAGAGAGGAGGAATCTAATTTAAGAGCTGATTCTGGGATGGCTCTACATGACTTATGGTCTATTTAGGTGAAAGAGGATAGGGGCTGAAGGAAAGGAAGTGGGGGTAAAGGGCAAATTTGACAGGTCTAGCAAAACCAACAGAACAAGCAATGGTGCTATTAGCCACAAAATTAACCTTCTACAAGGGGAAGAAACTATGTCAGGGGCAAGAGAATGAGTTTATTTAGGACTCTGTTCAACTTGAAATGCCATCAAGACCATCTGGTCGACCCATGAAAATGTCCAGAAGACAATTGGAAATTCCTGAGTAAAGGTTATGATAGAAACAAGAATAAGAAAACGAATCTACGGATCGAGATATGTTATAGAATGAACTTGAAGACAGACTTACACAGTCACTAGATCACCCCTGTGTTTGAGAAGTTAGTGTAAGTATGTATTTTTTTGAGATAAAGCACGTATTTTTTAACAGGTTGTCAAAATGCTAAGCTGTTGTAAGAGTAACACATTAAATATTGATTCACACTAATATCGAATTATTTTACTGACAGACTTTAAGCTAATTAAAGAAAGCTTTAAAAACACAGGATCACAGAGTGAGATACATAAAGTCAGAAACATGAGGTACTAGCACGTAGTATGAGTACGGTGGAATACCAATACACAGAGACCAGAGAAGGTGGGGTGGAGGATTGGAAAAATAGGGAAGAAGGTCAGGAAAAAGTGAAGATGAAAAGTGAAGAAGGGCAGTGCCTCCTTTAATCTCAGCTGGACCAGTTCTCTGAATATATCAAGCATTCTTGTGTTTTGTTGTATTTTGTTTTTGTTTTAATTATTGCTCCCTTTTAAAGATCCTTAGAATTACAGGATATGATACACTTAAGTTTTAATTAAACATTTAGAAATTGACAGCCAACCAGTTGGATTCTCTAATTATTCTTTCAGTTTATGAGTAAAATATTAAAAGATGGACTTTTAGAAAGAAAATTGTTCTTTGATAGCTTTAAATAATGCAGAAAGATCTCCAAACATTGCCTATAATACGCAATTCATTGCATTTTAGCTCCTTATAAATGCTTTAAAATCCCATGTATCCCAGCTATTTTTTCTTAATAACTCTTTCTATATATGCATTTTCTTCATCCCTTAAAAGATTAGGGAGAGGTTTAGATAGTAACTATTTGTGCCACTCCATTTCCTGAATCCACAAATGATATTTTTAATGCTCAAATTGTAAGGCAATACTCCATGTAACTGTATTTTTTTTTAATTCTTATTACTCACTCCAGGACTTAAAAAGCTTTCTTCCATTAGCATGACTAGAAATATAATATTGATACACATAAGCATACATTTAACCCCAATTTGAGGTTACTACATTGTGGGATTAGGGTGGGAAATACTGAAGAAATCTCATGAAGGAGAAAACTCAGACAAATATTAATTAGAACAAAATTCAATTTTTTAAATTTTGTCTCTGTTGCTTTGTATGCCAGTTACTTTATATTCCTATTTATATAATTTATTTACTGGTAGAGATTTATTAAAATATGAATTTTTCATTGCATTAAAATTTATGAAAGATCTGTCATGACATATATATATATATTTGTATATATATATATCAGTATTGTGTATATACATATATATCGGTATTGTGTGTGTATATATATATATGTATGTTGTGTGTTTGTTCAGTTGTCTAATGGCATAAAGGAAAATATAATTTATCATTTAAAACTAGAAACATAACATATGATATCCAATTTTATTCCTTTGGTAAACCATTACTTATAAAAAATATATTTAAACACTATGTACATTTTTACTCCATTTTTCAGTAACATGTTTTGGAGATAATGGTGACTTTACTACATTACAGAAGACCAAAATACCTTTTAAATTATGAAAGATTATATATTATGATTATGCTGATTTAAGTTGAAGCTAAGGCATACTTTCTTTTTTCAGATTTTGTGTCAAGATGTGTGTTAAAATTGACATGATTAACTAGCAGCATTTTTCTTAGTAATACATAAAATAATGGTGTATAAAACAATAATGCTGTCAGATTCAACAATATCCTGTATTAGTATGTTTCATTTCTTTGTAAATAGAGAAAACAATGTGGTATAGTAGCAGTTAACAGAATATCTCTCTTATTATCAGCAAGTCATTTAGGTGTTATTTTTTCATCTAAGTTTGTATAAACCTTGCAAAAACTATTTAAGCAATCAATTTCAAAAGACTTTTCTAAGGCAATAGTTATTTTATATAAATGGATAAAAATGTTGGGACAGGGTAGCAGAGAGAAGACAAGTAGCAGAGAGACTGTGACATTTTACTACACTGATGGACACTGACTGCAATGGGGTATGGGGAGAACTCGATAATAAAGGTGAATGTAGCAATCACATTGTTTTTCTTGTGAAGCCTTCATAACATTGTATATCAATGATACCTTAATAAATTAATTAATTAATTAATAATAATAATAAATGTTGGAACAGGTCAAATGAGTAACATCATCTAAGGTCATGACCCACGTCACCAGCTAAGACATTCGCCAGATTTGAATTAGCCCAAACTACCACAAACATGCACATGTTTTTGTTTTTTCTTTTTCTATCAGCTCTCTCAAGACACCATGTGGCTTTTGAGAGGTTTTTTCTTTGCTCCTTTGAGCTCTCTTTGCTTACACTGCCAGTGGTAAATGTGATGAGAGAACTCTAAGACTGCCTGAGGTTGGTTCAGTCTAGTCACAAATAAGGTTGTCATCCAATCTATCCATAAGTACATACTGTAGATCAGTTTTCTAGGTTTTTGAGTAATTTTTCTTCCTCTGTTCTTAGGGTTTTTTTCCATGTATTACAACTTCCTTTTTTGTAGAATCATTTTGATCTCCATTAAACTTTGAAAATATGTACAGCACAGTCTTGAAAACTGCTAAGGAAGGCAGGGGAAGCAATTAGAGAATATTTAGGGATCAAGAAATGGGTCTGCAATGTTATCATGCACTGATGAATGTGCAATATGAAAAGAACAAATGAGGCATTATCCTGTGTCCTCCATATGTATCTAGCGAGGAACAGTAAAATTAATTATGAATACTCAGATGGCACTAAGGTAAAAATCTGTGAGTGGATTCAGTTCAAAAGAGCTTAAACTAAATAATCCCAAACTGGTGAAATAAAAAATTAATGTTTTATTTCTTACTTTAGAAAATTTCATTCCCCAAGGAACTTTATAAATGATACCTTTATCTGAAAATGACCATTGACATTTTTGTTTGTAAATCACCTTGTTGGAATTACATCGAAAAATAAATGCCCAGCTAATACATTAATGAATGTTATTAAGTGGAAAGCAATAAGTATGAAAAGATTGCATATCAAAAATTATGTATTAAATAACTAAATTGCTTTTGCAAAATTAGAATGTACTTTAAAAAATATATGTGCCATGTATTTTAAACATATTTATTTTGTCATAAAATTGCATATTAAATCTTAGAAATTTGTGTTGTCAGCACAACTTCTCTTTAAGTGAAAGTTCATTCACTTCTGGCTTCACTCCAGTCACCTAAAAATGTGATATTGTTATATTCAAACAGGTAACCACACTCATTTTAGCAATAGCAAAGTATGAGAAACTGCAAAGCACAGCAGGGCAGTGTTCTGTTAAGTGATATTAAGAATAACTCTTCTTCAGGGCATATTTTTAAAACAGGTTATGATGGACCTGGAGAAGCATTTAGGAGGCAGAAAGGAATGAGATAGGAAAGGGTCTAAGGCAAATGTACTTTTAGGGGCAGAGTTGTGGTAAGCATTGGGACAGCCTCAGAGTTTCTAACACAGAGCCTAGGGATCAACTTATCTTGAATATTTTTCAGGTATGGAACACACATACATGTTTGTAACATCTGCATTTGCAGGATGACTGTAGTTTTGTAATACATGTTATACATGTTAAAGGCAAGCGCTTGAGAACACTCAAAATCTGTGTTAATCAAAGCCAAGGTAGTTTCTTCAGCTCCGGCTAACCATAATCCTCAAGAAAGGGCTCCCTACACTGTGCTCTGCTTTTCCTCTTAGCATCTTCCCCTCCACAAAATTGTAAGAGTTCAGCTGACAACAGAGTAAACAGATTATTGTGTTATTGCTGGCTGATTGCCGGAGTTATTTTGGAGATTCATAATTCATTTAAAGAGATTTTTGACATTTATGAAATGACTTCTATAATCAACTGACAGTGCAATATCCTATAATTGTTCAATTAAAAATGACTACTAGTGCAGTCATTTATTAGTAGAATCAGATAATTGTCTTGCCACTAAAGAGTACTTCTCACTTTGCACATCAAATGAAAATGTTTGAGTATAAATCTGTGACACAGCAGGCAAAGTCCTGGGGATTTTCAAGTGCATATGCAATTATTACAGACCTCTGAAGTAAATATGGTTTAATGTGATGATCTTAAATGGGTTGTGTGTGAGCTGTACGAAATACTTTTCTGTATAAATCGCAGCGTCTGTCAGAAGGGATAGGAGTTCATTTCCTACCTATATGAAGTTCATGATTTTCGTTCCTACACATAGTTTAACATGTGCACTTAGAACACAGGACAGCATGCTTTTCCCTCAATCCTCATTTGTCTTTGTTTTGTTCTCCTGAAGACGAAACTGATTACCAAGGTAGGGACCCAGGAATGCTTATATTGATAAATTAGTTTTATATGGAACACGCACTACTCCACTGGGGTCAGCTTCAGAAGCTCTGACTTCCAGATAGATACCCAGATAGAAATGCGGATCTACACGAACAGAAAAACATTCCCACACCCACGCACGCGCGCACACACACACACACACACACACACACACACACGCACTACAATTTCAAATGCTAGATTTCTCTGAAAACACTTTGACTCACATTATCACGAACCATCTGTTAAGCTAAATCATAAATCAGTCTTTGATTAAATAATTTAAAAAAACCCTCACCACCCTGAAAACAGATCATTCAAAGGCCGACATAAAGAAATTACTAAATGGAAGAAACAGCAGTAACCCCCTTCCAGATAACGATTTCTTTATTTTTATTTTTAAATAACCATTGTGCTTCTTTGGACAAACTGGCTAAAACTCAAAATTTAATTTCCAATAATGATAATTAAGGAAATTCAGAGTGTGCTCAACAGATGGAAGATGTTACTTCATTTGAGCTTGCTACAAAATAGAATTTAGTAGTGTCATTTCAAAGTTGCAGCTCAATTTTAATTTTTAAATAAATAATCTGATTCAGTTGTTTGTTATTTTCCATTTTATTTGCAGGAAAACGTAAACGTTTAAAGATTGCTGTCAGAGTCAATCGCTAGCCTCCCGCTTTCCTTCTTAACCCATCAGCAAGGAGAGAGCATTTGAATCACAGCTGCTTCGGGCTTTTTGTTTTTGTTTTCTCTTCAAAAAATTTTTTTCAAGCCCGTTTTCCTTTTTCTTGTATAGATTTTAGAAAGAGTTTTGATAAAGACAGTCCTGGCAGCTGGATGATAAATATTATTTTCTTGACCTGCCTAGCTTTGTCGGCCACCTAGGACTGCCGCCTGCCACACGTTGGAAGCAGCTCATTAACTTTCCCACAGCTTCCCAGGAGTTTTCCTTGTTTTCTCCCACCTTGGGTGTGTGCTGCCTTCTCACGGAATGGTTAGCTATCCGAGCAGGCCGAGCGGGCTTTGGCACGGCGAGCAGAGCACGCTTCAGGCAGCTTCCCTGCTAAGGCTCAAAATCTCTCTTAAACACATTAAGCAGCCCATTTTGGAGTGATAGTGCAGTAATTATTCTGCCTCACCCTAAAAACCATCCTGGGGTAATTGGCGCAGAGGAAAATTACCCAGAGTCCTCCACCACCTGGTAGTTAAGGAACGAATCCAGGGAAAGATAAGTGAAGCAGGAAAAAAAAAAATCGGCACTTATTTGATTTTAATCTCACCACTTTGCAAGCATTTAAATTGCCTTAATCAGGTGGTTGGCTTCCAGCCTAGCTGGTAATCTGTTATCAAATTTGAAACTAGATTTTTTAAAATGTCAGTGTAGGCTGAGAATTGAAGTCTATTAACAGTTATGAGCCTCCCTCCTAAACTTCCATAATCTATGTATTAATAATCCGTTTTACAAAGCTGTCAAATAGTGCTTATTACAACCCGTATTAATAATCTCGATGAAAAGGCAAGAGTTAATTATTTTGCTTTTTATTTTTATTTTAAAGTTGAGGGAACACACAGCACTAACATCCTTAACACTAAAATCCATTTTTTTTAAAGCAATAGTTTGAGTCTATGGAATAACCTTGATAAATGTAATTGAATTTTTCTTTGATAAGATTAACTAATGGTAATTGTGAATGGGAGGTCTGACCCACTCCAAATGAGATGTATGACAAGCTGAAAATAATCAATTTTTTTTCTTTATTTGAGCCCATATTTTTTAAATGGAAAGAGAAAATCCAGGCCTTGCAGGATGAAACATTTGTGTCTGAAATGTTTTTGTCTACACTGCTTATCTCCCATCCCCTCAGTGTGTCTAATTGTGCTGAGCTTGGTTTAAAATGAGATCAACACATTGAACCCCAGAAGGCTTAATTAAGGGAGGGACTTAATATACACCAAAAAGGGGACTTTTTCTTTCTTTTTTTTTTTTAACAAATGTGGCATAAATTTTACCTGCAACATCCTTCACTAAAATCATCCCAAAATTGTTAGGCCCATTAAATTGACTCTTTTTTTTTATGAGAGATAGAGAAGGAAAAAACAAGGAAAATAATTTTACTTTGAAAAATCTTAATTACTGTGATAGCAGGGTTGGGTTATGCCTTTTTACGATTCCTGTATGATTTGCATTTTGAGTTGAAGTTTTGTTCTTCACAGCACACAAGCCAGCAATCAGGAGCATATAGAAATGGCTTGATAGATTCCCCTTTTAAACATGCTTATAAAACATTTTGCCTATGTAGCTTTTTGTATTACACATTCCATGGGGTTTCTCACATACCAATCAACAAAGCATATCCCTTTTAATTCATTTTCTCTGAAGTTTAAGAGCTTGGAAATGTATATTAATTCAGAACAACTGAAATATTTCAAAAACGGCAGCACTACTGTAAGGAGTTTCATTTGAAAAGCAAAAAAAATGCTGTCATTATTTTTATTCTTCTTTCACCATCTTATCTGACCAGCGAATTGGAGTCAGTCGATCAGACTACAAAAGAGACTGCCCCAGCAATTCGGAATACTGGTTCCCTTCTGGGTTTCTGACTAGGTTCAGAAGAAGACCATTTTAGAAACATAAAATCTCCTGACAATGAAATTAATCGCAATGTAAAAACAAAAGCAGCAGACAACCAAACACTGAATAAAGCCAAATGTGAGTTTAAGTAGCTATCAACCTCAGTGTATAGAATATGTACATTCTATATGCATCAATTTGCACTTCAGCAAGGCACACTCAGTATGGATGTCTTTTTATTTGTATGTGTGTGGATTTCCTGTATTAAAGCAAAATTACTTTTATTATTACTGCTTTATGGCATGTTAAATTCAAATAAACATAGTAAGCATAGCTTGCCTCTTTCTGAAGATCAGGTCCCATTAAAATGTGGTCGTTACAGATAGATAAATTCTATATCTGCTGGTTGGGGCATTTCACTTTTGAAATGATTGGATACAATGTTAACATATGCCTTTGACAAAAATCAGCTCCAAGAAAGAATTTAGGGAGAACTATAATGGATGTTTTTTTTCCTTTCTGAGCATGATGCCAACCATCACCTTCAAAATAGAGAGAGGATATTTGGGCTTTAAGCAAATGGCATAAGGAACTCATGTATATTCTGTCTAAGTTGGAATTTCTTAAGATTACCAGAACACTTCCATATGCCCTGCACAGAGCCAGGCCCCAAGCTCCACAAGGACAGAAGCTCTTTTATTTGGGGCCTTACCCTACATATCTCTTCATCTAGCTATTAACTTATACCTCAAGAGTCCTTTATTAAACTGGTAAGTGAAGGGTTTTCCTGAGTTCTGTGAGCTGCTCTAGTAAATTAATTGAACCTAAAGAGAGGTCATGGGAAGCTCCAATCTGTAGCAGGTAGGTTAGAAGCACAGGTGACAGCCTGGGGCTTGTGACTGGCGTCTGGAGTGGGAGGTGGAGGACAGTCTTGTAGGGGGAAGCCCTTAACCTGGGGAATCTGGTGCTGCCTTCAGGCAGGTATCTGAATTGAGCTGAGTTCTTGGACACCCTGTTGGTGTTGGAGAATTGCTTGGTGTCATGCGTGGGAAGACCTCCTCCCACACACACATATGCATTGGAATTGGGTCTGGGAGCCATGAAGGAGTTGGTGTAGGACACAGGTCCTCTCACGGTTTTCCATACCACAGGAATGGCTTGCATGTCAGACAAGTTTCTCATGACCACTCTCTTCAGTCAGTGTGTATCATATGCTACTAAAATCAGAAGACTGTTTAGAAGCAAAGGTACCAATTCGTATACAGATTTAGAGAAGTAAGTGCTGTATTTGATTATTCCTTTTTTTTGAGGATGATTACTGCTGCCTTTAGGTATTTGGAGACCTTTTTTGTGGAAGAGAGATTGGACTTGTTCTGTATGTTTCAAGAAGTAGAATTTTGGGCCACTTGAGTAAAAGTTACAGGGACAAAGCCTTCAGCTCATTGTAAGAGCGATCTTAGAGATGGTCAAAGCCATGCAGAGAAGGAATGGGCCACTTTGGGAGAGGGAGAATTCTCTGACATGGAGTGGTCCAAGCAGAGTTCAGAAGCCACCAGGTAGAATTTAGAAAGAGGGTATAGAAAAGATTGAAGTAGGTGACCTTTAATGTCCTCTCTAACCCTGAAATCCTGAGATTCTATGATCATATGACTAGACTGCCTGACTTTATTGAGGCAAATGAAAGTAATTTTTTAAGTAATTTTAAACCTGAGTTGCAGTACTATTATGAAGGAGAGCAGAATATAAAAATCTTTGATGGGATTATTACATCGTGCAGGCCAGGATTGAGGTCAGAATCACTGTGTACTTTAAAAAGCTACAGAATATACCTATGAAACCATCCTTTTTATCTTAAACATTATTATTGTATTAAACCAAAATTTAAAATCTAACACCTGTTAGCCCAGAACACTTGAAATTAATGCATACTGTAGACAAAGGGATTGGGAATAATAAAAGTTCAAGTAAGCACAATACTACAGCTTATTTCATTTGGGGACAGTCACCCAGCATCCAGCTAATATGTTAGGAACAACTAATACTTGGAAAGCTGTCTTCTCAATACTGGAGGTAAAAATGAGAATACTATACTTCCTTTGTCCTTAAGAAATCAACATTCCACTTGGGGAAAAGATATGTGAGCAGACAAATTATGATACATCATAGTGTGTGGCACAAGAGAGTTTGAGCTAAGTTCTTTGAGAGACCAATGAGGGAACTCAACTCTACCTGGAAACCTGAGGCTATGGATGAAATAAATGTGTCATTTCTTGAATCAGAAAAAGTAAATAACTAATGATATCCTATTAGATATCATTATATATGGCACTTATTTCAAAAGAGAAATAGAGAAATAAGGTTAAAGGAACATGCTTCTACTTACAGAAGTTTTATAAAGTCTGTTCCCTTGTGACTAATTATAATAGTACTAACAATAGCTAATATTTCTAACATACTTACTATGCACCAGGCAATATTCTAAATGCTTACTCACATTAACTCTGTTGTTCTTCATAACCATTATAGATGTATTTTCCTATTTGCATCTTATATGTGAGGAACTCAAGACACTGACAGTTAAATGTCTTGTTGAAGGTCAGTTCAAAAAAGTAGAAAGCAGAGACAAGATATGAACTTAAGCAGTCTCCAGAGCCCAATACAGTAAGGTTTTTATTTTCAATAAAGTGCTTTATGATGGGCCAGTATTAGGCACTCTATATTTAATAGTACTTTTTGTAAATTTTTTTCTTCAAAATCTCAAATGTCTAACATAGAGGCTGCTGCCCAGAACCACTTCACTCTTTGTGCATTATGAAGTTAGCTGGTTCTAAGCTCCATAGCAATATATCCTTGAGAGCAAACAAGAACTGGTTTACTTTATTCCTCAGCTTTTGACAACCTTTATTATTTCATTTATCTGCTATTCATAGCAAGATGTAAACATCTTACTTCCCAGAGTGATCCTCATATCAACAGTGGGTCAGTTTAAAATATTGGGAATCAATATGTCATAAAACATCAGCCAGTACTAAAAAGGCAGGCCCAGAGAAAATTCATTGAATGTCAAATAAAAAATAAACATCAACAGTTAAAAATGTAATAAGATAATAAATAAAAGCAGGGAATTTTTTAAAAAACTTCTTAACCCAAAAAGCAATTTGACAAGTAAGATATACCTGTATTAAACACAAAGCCACTTACAGTACAGGGAGCAATGAATTTTTCATGCAGGTAGACAGAACAATTCTTTTATAAATTTAATAGACTACACAACATCAGTGCCATTGATGGTGGGGTTTGGGACTCAGGAGGGGAGGGGCACTGGAGCTTCTGTGAAGACATTAGTTAGCACAGGCTCTACATTTTTTAATGATTTGTAGATACTTAAGACTAAATGTTTTAAGCCTGAGGACCTTTATTTCATCCCAGATATGTATGCATAAATTTCTTATGTGCATATATACTCAGCTCTGTTTTTACTTTCTTAGATTCAGATCTTCTTGTCCTTCTCCTTCAAGCTTGCACAATCTGATCCTGCTGTCAGGTGGTCAGTCTGTCTCCGTCTATGCATGAGGCATCTTTTTATTGACCTGTCATTGAATCCACAGGTCTGTAGAAAGCCCTACCAAAAAGTGACAAAAGCAGGGCATTTCGTTTCTTTCAGACTGCTTAACATTTAATGTGCAATGGCTAATAAGCAAAAGGAAATAAATAATATTCTTGAATCTTCATTCCTGGATAAAATCGAAAGGCAATAGTCTAGGACAAGGGTCAGTGTGATCCTGCATGCCTCCTAATTCACCCCGTGAAAAAATACGGTACTTAACACCCTTCTGCATGCACTAGGACTTAGCAAATGTTTCCTTTACTGCTGATGCTCTTAAGGCTGGCGTACACCCACCCCCAGCAGGAGTCATGGTCTTCTACACGGACATCTCCTTTCTCCAGCTGCTTTTCTTTCTGACCCTAAGTGCCTGCTAGACCCAGGAGGCTCTTAATTTGAAATACAAGCATAAGCTTAGAGAACGAGTCTCTAATTGTGAAGAGGCAGGGATCAGAAAATACTCAGAAAAGTCTTTATTTTGTTGGTATTTTGGGCAGAATTTTTACCCAAAGTCCCAGCAACCACAAATATATTCATATATTTATCTCTTGATTCAATTAATATTTTTTGAGCCTCCCTTGTCTTAGGCATGATGGAAATTTCTGGAGAAAATACACAACTCCTACCCTTAAGGTCCTTATCTTCTAATGGGTGAAAAGTATGTGTATAAATGTTTGTGTGTGTGTGTGTGTGTGTGTGTGTGTGTATTGCATATTTGAATATGGCAAATTAAGAAATACTGTTCTACAGAGGGTGTGAAAGGATATACAGAGAAAAGGCACCAAGAAACCTGGGATCTGATAGGAAAGGTTGGAAAATCGTCTTAGATATGATATCTGCACTCTGACTTATATGAAGAGTGAGAAGTGGTTTTACAAGCAGAGGGAAATCATACTTTGATGAGGACATAAACAAATTAGGTGCTAGCAATATAGAGAGCAAGGGAGAGGGTAGCAAAGGATAAAGGTACAATTGAAGATCTAGATCACATTATAGTGTCTTAGATGTGCTGTTGGTTAGGCCATGGAGTAGGTGTGCTGTGGGTGGGGGTGGGGGTGAGATGCTGGCAGTGGAATAAATAGGGAAAAGGAAGAAAGAAAAGACTAGTTTTTAGAATAAAGGATTGGTCAAAGTGGTTTAACCATGATTCAGATTCTCCTGGAAACCTATGCACCTGTCCCTGACCTCACCTCCCACCACTGTCCCTTGCTACGATGCTCCCAGTCACACTTATCTTTCATTTTCTAGAACTCAAAAGCACATTCCTGCTTTAGGCCTTCACTAATTTTTCCCTCAACTCGAATATTCTTCCACCTGGTCTTCACATAGCTAGCTCTTTCTCATGCTTCAGCTCCCAGCTTGAAAACTACCACCCTAGAGGAAATGTTCTTTATTACTCTGATGTATACAACCTCTCCATTCTTCTATAACTCTATTATATCATATTTTTTCTTAATAAAATGTATTCATAATTTCATAGTAAGTTTCATAAATAAAACAATGCTCATTTATTTCGTGACTCATTGGCTTTCTCTTTTTCATTAGATAAAAATCTTTGGGGGCAGGAACTATGTCTGTCTTGCATGAAATTGTAGCACTGGTCCCTAGCAAAATGCCTAACTAACCACCCACTACATAGTCCAAATTATCAGCTCATTTAATAAATGAAGATGAAAGAATAAACAAATGAACCTGCTAATTGCAAAATATGTAGTATTAATTTTCCTGATCCTATGTGGAGCATTTAACAATATTGTTCAAAATGTCCTTCTTGAAACTCTCTTACCTTGGATTCCAGCAACATAGTGCATTGGTATTCTTAGTTTTTGGAACACTTACTGTCACTTGCAATTTCCTTTCCCCCTAAAACCTCCTTAAATAGTATCATTGCTTGGAGATTTACTCTTCCTAGTCATCATAGATTTCCAAGATAATCTGAATTGTGGTTATACCACTTTAACCAATCCTTTATTCTAAAAACTTACAAACTCTTCAGCCCATACCTTTCTCCATCATATGGTTTAAAGCTATTCATACAGATGCTCAGTATTTTTAAACTGATATTACTATGTTCCCTAAAATCTAAGATTTCTAAAGTTATATACTCAAGTTTCCTCATATCCCAACCCTGTTTCTGCTTTCCGGCACCATCACCTATCTAGTTGCCAAGGTCCTATCTATTCATTTATGCATTTTTTCAGTAAATATTTATTGAAATATGGGCTCTTTTCTGGCAACTTGAAATAGGTACATCAGTATATAAAACAGACACACAAAACACCAACAACAAAACCTGCTTATATTCATCTGAGAATCTTTTTTTTCTCACTTCCTACTTCTAGTCAGTAATCCAGTTTTGTAAATACTTCCATTTACAGACTCTTAATTCATCCCATTTTCTCCATTCATTTTCTGCCGGCTTTAGGCCAAATCCTTGTCATCCCTAGCATTACATTAACTTTTTAATTGGACAGCAAGCCTCCAGGTTGCCCCACAGTCCCCCTCCAAAATACAAGACAAATCATTGTAACATGCAAATCTTGCATTGATCCTCCCCTAGATTAAAATCTTTCAGTGGATCGCCATCCCTACAAACAAATGTTTTGTATATACATCTACCAAAATCAAGTCATGGGACTGACAAGACCAAGTCAAAAATCAGAATTATGTAAAGGAAGGAGAAGAAGGAACCCTAGGTGAGCACCCCAAATATTCCAAAGTTTTTATTACAGACCATCCTCTTAATACACCATGTGCTGGCACCAGCTGGAATAGACCAAGCGGATCCAATCAATTTATGCATGTATTTTTTCATCATAGAAATACTGCTTTCATTTTTTTCTCTAACATTCTTTGTCCTTGCTATACATTCTTATTTTACACTTCTTATAAAATTATTAAGTTTAACTTTAACTTCCAGTTCCTGTTGATTTATGAATACGTTGAACAAAACAGTTCTCCACTATAGATTGGTATGGGCCATGCTAGCTTTACTAAATACATGTGTCATAATGAAGAAGATTTATTTATATACATAATTCTCATTTCAGCCTCGATTTTCTTTTAAGGAGAACTCTATAGCAAGTAACAATTTATTTACTGGGCCAATGTAGAATTTGTCTTGATTGCTACTTAATGAATAGAGCAAATAAAATCACCTTTCTTTGAATAATTTTTGGAATGATGTGCTATTTATAAAGTTATGATTTCCTTTGGACCAGGAATAATCTTACTCTTCAGTATTCTCTACTTTTTTTTTAATTAGCGGTAAAAACTATAGGCATAGATTTTCTTATTTGAAAGATACTTTAAGTAAAGCCATAGCAGCCATTGTTTTCCTTGGCAGGCAGAATCAATCAATCCACCTATCAATCAACATTATTAGGTGCCAGCCTCAACCATGGCACTGAGCCAGTCCTGGGCATTGGTGAAACACTAAGTACAAAAAGGAGGAAATGAGATGGCAAATTCCAAATTACAAAAGACATTAATTAAAATACTTTTATTTTCACCAATACAAATTGCATATATATATATGCTTTTTTCATGTAAAAATTTTTGTAAGAAGAATTATTTTTGTTTGGAAGATGAAAGGTATTACTTAGAATCTGGTGTTGTATCTTACTGTATGAACATTCGTGGTATTCAGATCTCTTCCAGGAAAGCTGTTTCTTAGAGCTTTTGTGCTGTTTGGTAACTTTCTATGATTATTCTGTATTGAAGCAATGACCCAGTGTCTTCAGCCTACAAGTAACAGCATCGGGTCGCCGTGCCAGCTTAGGAGGCCTCTCAGAAGGTTAGTTTGGAAGGAACTTATTCTGAGCTCAGGGCTCTTCCGCAGTGGACTCCAAGACCTCATCGTCCCATGTGATTCTACATTTACACACAACATCCACTTGAGCTCTGAACGCGAGAGTTCAAGTAATCCCTGGAGAGCTTAGTCCCAAGAGACCAAACAGAAAGTCAAAGGAGCTAGGCTTCTGCTAAATCAACAAAGAACACTTACTGAAGTTTAGCCAAGATCTTTATGTATAAAACACCCTCTTTATCTAGATTCTCAGATTGTCCTTACTACAGTTTCAAATTTTGAATTGGATGAGGAAATACAAAGTGAAAGAAACCCATTTAGTATCTTTTTCAGGGTTCTTTATCACAATATGAGTTAGTTAACAAGCAGAGAATCCTCTGTACATCTAAATATTTCATCAGTAAACAATTTTTTAAACATGACAATGTAGGGCAATTGAACAAGAACAGGCTACATTTGCCCAATGATGTGTTAATTTAGTGATAACAGGAAATAGGAGCCAGCCAAGTCAAAGCTACTTATTTTTAATCATCCAAGAAAATTATTTAAACACTTATTTGGGAAGTTGGATGATCTGAAGACCTTTCTCTAACTATTGTGAACCCATTTTCACTATTGGTCTTGCAATTGCCAACTTCACTTATTTGAGTGTCTCTTTTGACATAATTCAAAACAAAAGACCCACCTGTTTTCAGACAATCTACTCATTAACCATCAGTTCAGCGCTTTCACACAGAGTCCCCAGTAAACATCAAATCCCTAACTTCCTTCTTTTACCTTCCATTATGTTCTCAATCACCACAACTTAAAACTTACCAGGGCTATATACTCTGCTATGTATTCTTGGTCAGCAATATTAATCTCTTTCAGCATGTTGGTTAATAAATGTTAACCTCCTGATTTAAAATAACAACCAAATGTATTCAATTGGTTTAGCCTTTCTGTAAAGGAATTTAATTATACTTACCAAGAGTCTAAAAACAATACATATTTCCATTTTTTTTTAGGAATCTATTCTGGAGATTTAATATTTATAGGTGAAGATATTTACTATATTACCCTTAATGAGTTTAAAAATGAGAATGTTCAATGTATTAGGAATAGTATCAAACTAACAATAACAAAAAACCCAGAAACAATCTTAATATTGGTAAAAATAATTAAACTAGGGTCTTAAAAGTGAAGGGAAAAAAAGCCGATCAATAATTCCAAGGTGCAAGAAAATACATGCTGTATTAATTCCACTTCTTAAAAGTTTAAAAGAACAAAACGAATCTAATACGATATAAATCAAACTAGTGGTTGCCTATGGAAGGTGATGATGGAAAGGAGGCACAAAGAAACTTCCTGGGGTGACGGAAATTGTCTGTCTTGTTTGCGTATTGATTACATGGTTACACTCTACATATATTTGTCCAAGATCATTGATCTGAACACAATGTATGCAATTTTACCTCAGTTACAAATTAAGCTTTGCACCTATATGCCAGTTACTTGGTTATTGTCTCTCCGCTCCAACTCCATTCTTCTGTTGTCCACTGTGATGCTGAAGCTGAGACTCAGCCAGCCACACTTCGTTCTGGGTTGCCAGATAGCTCCATGTTAGGCTCTGCCAGCAGAGGGCAGTAAGGGGAGCCTAGGAGGCTGGAGGAAGAAGGGAATTCTTGCCTCTCACTCTTCACTTCCTGTCAGCTATCAGTGTGTCATGTGAACATCCCTCCAGCCACACGTCTTCACCCTCAGAGCTGCAGCACCAGCCATACCAGCAGCTGGATCCAATGTGCAGTTCCGTCAACACTTTCAACCTCACCAGCACCCTAGAGCCACCAGCACCTGGTTGGAAGCTGGTCCTCAGGCCAGGGTCCCAGGCCAACGGAGCCTCCTTTTGTGGGAAAAGACTCTGAAACCAGCTGAGCAGTGCCTCCTCCTGAGAAATCTGGGTTTCAGAAACACAGAGACCTTTCTTTTGGTTTCTAATTTGTAGTCATTCCTTTGTCCCTTCAATTCTAGAGATGGTACCTGTATTTTATAGTTGCTACTTTCTTAACACCCTAGAATTTTCTTTTTACCCTTTTAGTTACCTAGTTAACAAGTACATCTAGGTTACAGCCCTTTATATTAAATTCTTTTTTGTTCAGATCATTGGTTTGTGGTTTTGTCTTTTGCCTCCTGCCCCACAGCCCCCTCCCCCAAACAACACACACATATCTGCCACCTATTAACTGGCCAAAATTCTTAACCTCCGCAAGCCACAATTTCCTAACATGTGAAATGGAGCTAATATTAGTACCTACCTCATGGCTGTTATGAGATTAAATTAAACAATACATATAAATGTAAAATACCTGGCAAACCTAAGTATCCAATATTATATACAACCTAAGAAATTTATAATCTGGCCAGTAAAATAATACAAATATACTCTAATTCATTAGGTATACAGTGGGTACATGAATGTTTATATTTTGTCTTTAAACTGTATATATGCAGTCTTCTGTATTAGTATTTATTTTGCAATAAATAAAAATTACATTAAAATATAGTGGGCATGAGATAAATGTTATGAAACACTGTATATCACATAAACACAGTTATGAAAAAAACAAGAATGTAAGAATCTACACTAAGTTATATTGTTCTTCATTTGTTAAACTTTTTTAAGTGAGTTATATATAACTCATAACAAAAACAAATAAATCTAAAATGCTAAAAAAGGTTTCCTTCAATTAAGTGGAAATGTTTCCTATCACAGAGAATTTTAAAAGGACAGAAAGAGCTCCCTTGTTGTGGTACAGGAAGAGATATGTGTACATGTTCTTCAAATCACAATTCCCACAGCACCACCTACTCTGCCATTCCCAAAAGCTGACTGTGTCCCCAGAAAGCTAAGTTCTGCTTGCTGCCTGGGTGTGTTATCAGAAAGCTCTGTGGTTAAACTTAGCCAATTTAGCCAGATCTTTACTATTCCTATCATATAATGACCCAAAAAATAACAATAACAGAATATCTTGTGAAATATATATATATATATGTATATATATATATATATATATATACATATATATATATTTCAGGCACTCCAACATCCCAATAAGAAGAGTTACAAAAAGACAGAAAATAAAAGTGAAGAAAATACCAAAGAAAATAATACAAAACTATTTCCTATATATATATAGGTATAGGTAGAGACTGGGAAAGAGGTTTCTGCAGAACAGTATCAACCGGAGTTTGAAGATGTTGAGAGGATGGATGAGCCATGGTTGACTCAGAACTGAGGTTGCTGAAAGTGAAATGACAGCAGAAAGAGAAGCCAGTAGAAGCAAGGCAGTTCACACACAGAAGTATATAGATGGAGGAATAGTGAAGATGGAGCTAAAAACAGTAGTGAGACGTCAGACCTGCTTTTCCCAGACTGCACAGCCTGAAGACGAGCTTTTCCTGGAAATATAGGAGAGAAGAGTTCTTGACTCTAGAGACATCAGGCAAAAAAAATCACCAAATCTTTTCAAACCAAAGCTTTCAGAACATTAGATATTACATCTTTCTCTATTTCTCCACTCCTAATGACAAAGACTTAAAGGATTCCTCTTTGGGGAAATTGACCTGGGCTCTTATTCAATTCAATTCAGTTCAATAAATAAGCTCCACCTATACATGCTGACCTTAAAATTAGCTTTTTAGTACTTCATTCTTAGACATGAATGGAGAAACAAGGACCAATACACAACTTAGGGAAACCTCGAACACGAAAAAGAGAAATAAGACCAAACTGTTCGAAATGATTACTAATGAAACAGATCAATGTAGAGAACATAAGAAAAACTTTTAAAAAATCTATAATTGTTATCCTTAGTGTGGTAAATATGTGTGTGTGTGTGTGTGTGTGTGTATTTTTTTTCATAAAATGGGGACACATGCTATTAAGAAAGTAAAATTCAGGGAACAAGACGAAGGCCTTGGAAATTAAAAATATGATGGTAGAAATTTTAAAAATCAATCAAGGATGGGAATAAAAAGTTGAAAAAATCTCTTTGAAAGTGAATGAAGAAAGAGAAAAAACATGTAAGACAAGAAAGATAAGAAAATTAGAGAATGAACCCAGGCACTCCAACATCCCAATAAGAAGAGTTACAAAAACACAGAAAATTAAAGTGAAGAAAATGCTAAAAAAAATAATACAAAACTATTTCCTAGAAACATTGGCATACCTAGTTTATTCTATGCCTGGAACATATCATTTTAATACTGTTTCCTTATAGTCAACATATTTATTGTTTGTAATAATTGTATAATAATCAGAAAATAATTATTTTCTTGATTCATAAACATAAATTTAAAAAGAATGAATATGAACTTACCAGATATTCTTTAAACTTGTCAATATTGCATGTGAACTAAATTCTGCACATACAGAATCAAAAATATTACACCTCACAGGTAACACTGTGCTTTAAACTCCAAATTAAAAATTCCAGTGGTCATTTCTAAGTAATCCAGGTTCCATTTCTTCTCCTATACAATCAGTATGCTATCATTATGCATTTTGAATCTGCTATTTAAATACAGAAATATGTAGTGTAGTAGGGGCTGAAGACAGAAACTATAATCAAAGTGAACTCAGAGGTTTCTGAACCCTTGTAAACTTACTCATGAAATGAATAAAGGTAACTAGGTCTCCACATCACGGGAGGGAGGAGCTAACTCTATATCCAGTTCTCCACATTCACCTCCATGCAGAATACACTGTTTAATATAGGGTAAGGATGGCAAGTGTGCGAATCTGAAGCTTAAATACATATAATTAAAACTCAATAGTACCAGCTGAGAATAATAACAGATTTCAGGGAGAATTTCTGGCACATGGGAGTCAAACCATGGCATCCCTTAGTCAACTTTCAGTTCCCTTCAGTCACTTCCTTGTGGCCTGCAGTGTTTCCAGGTTGAATTGGTTTACCAAATACACTGCAAAATTAATGAAGAACCAGCCATTTTAAGATAGGTCCTTTGGAAATTGCAAAATACTTATAATAAAGAAAAAGTCTTAAAGATTTAAGAGCGAAAACACAGGTCCTATACTACTGACCAGATCACTCAGCAGCAACTGTGAACGCTGGAAAAATGGAATCAATTCTGTAAAATTCTAAACAAAATTTCTTTACAACCAGAATCCTTAACCAAACTAGACCATAAGAGTATGGAAAGGAGAATAATATCATTTTGCCACAGCCAGGTGTCAAAAAGTGTACTTCCCACATACCATTCTCCAAAAGCTATTGAAGGATGCGCTATATCAGAAAGGAGGGGGAAAACTAAGTAAGAGAAAGATGAAAGACAACACATAAGAGAAAATAAATAAAGGGAATTCCCAGGATGATGAAGGATGGCATCATATCTGACAGCAACGGCTTTGAACAAGTTTAGAAGAGTTAAAAAGTTGTTACAAAAGGAATGGCCTCACAAATATATAGAGTGGATAGACTGTCAAATAAACTTGACTGTCTTTCTCGTGGCTCTCCTATGAGAATATAAGTGACATGAGGTCAGAAACCAGGTCTGCCCTTTTAATCTTCTGAGCACCCAGAACTTTATATGCACAGTGCCTGATTCATAGATAAGTCCCTCATAGTTCTTTGCTGAAATTTAAAACAAAACTTGCCTTTTTACCTTTGTTATCTTATCCTCCTACTATAAGTGTCTCCTTTAAAGGATGAAAAGTGCATGCCTCATGCTTAAATCTGGTCTAGCCTCCCATTAAAAATAAAAAAAGAGAGAGAAAGAAAGAGGAGGAAGAGAAGAAGGAAAAAGTTACCATTTTAAATGATACTGTAAATGATGCCAAACTGTGCCCATATTTTCAGGAGTGCAAATTAACAATATCCATGAAAATTTAAAATCCACCTACATTTTGTCAAAGCACTTTCACTTCTGTAAGTATCTAAAAGCAGCTTCTGCAAAGGCACAATATGAAAAAGAAATGGTCATTGCAACATTTATAGCTAAAAACTGGAAACTGTCTATTTTTCTTTTTTCCATCTACAGGGACCTTGGTAAATAAACTTTGCAAGGTCACTATTAACACCAAATAATTTGTATGTGCTGATTTATGAAGATCCCTCAAGGTATGTCATTAAGTGAGATACAAAAAGACAGGAATGGAATGTTCCCACTTGTGCAGAGGAAAATATCCATAAAGCATGTGGGACAATGTATAGGTATCTTATCCCACTATTAAATACAAATTATTGGTCATAAATATCATGCAGTGATTTAAAATAACCAGTAAATTTAGATTAATGAGAGTCGTAGCCTGTGGTGCCCCTGTAAATGTTTAGTATTTTTGACTCCTCAAAATAAAAATCCTTAATTTGCACCATTTGCCATTATCTTTTATGTGAATATTCCCACTATGTTCATTTTACATTCCTGAGATAACATCAAGGAATTCAGAGTTGGAAAACGCTGTTCACAATTTGTTCTCCTGAGCCAGGAGGAACCATCTCCAGGACACCAGTGGGGAGGCACAAGAAAAGGGGCTTGTGTTATCAGCACACGTTATCTGCTCTCGTCCAAGAGTACCACCACAAAGGCCACTCGGCAAGGCAGAACTTTCTGTAAGGTTTGATTTCTATGTGAAGCTAGATGAGCGGAGCTCTTAAGTTAAGCTCTGCACTGAAAAAGATCAGGCGATTTACATGATTTTCCTTTGCCCCTTTTGGGCTCTTGGATGTGTTTACATGTAAAGTAAAGAAAATATTAGCTATAACAAGAATGAGCTATCAAATTGATATTTCCTGACCTTTTGAAACAGAAAACATACCTCAAATTAACCACATGTATGGAAGAAATGCAGTGAGTTGTGCCCTTTGACTTAAAACTATTTGCTTTCTAGATATGTGTGTATGACCATCAACTTTCTGACAGAAACCCTAATACTAGGTCTTTGGAAATCCCCACAGTAAATGCTTGGCTAAATAGCAAGACAGGAGAAATGGTCTTTCCTCTTAAGAGAGTGCTAATCCAAGCGGCAGTCTCTTCATTTGCTCAATGCAATGTCATCTGCCTACCATCACATCTGGGCAAAGGTCATGCATCAACAGTGTTTATCTATGTCTGTGTTTATTCACAGCTGGAAATTGGCAGGAAGTGTAGTTATAAAGAAAAAGAAAAGAGACAAATTCCAGAAGGTGGAAAAGGGAAGATTTCTATGGTAATATATGTGAATCTTATCCCATCTTGATGAGGGCACTAACAGGTCCAAAATAGATGATCCTATCAATGAAAGGGAAGTAGGTACCTACTTGATAATTAAGGCTGGGCAAAAGTATAAACTGGGACTCTCCTGGGCAATATTGGACACCTGGTCACTTACCAATAAATGATATTACTGTTAAATGCATGAAGCTGGAGGTGATGATTTGGTGCTTTCAGTAAACAATACAAAACCAATGTGGTCGAGAGAATATGGAAATGTAGCTCAGAAAGATGATTAGGAAATAAACCTAGTGACACATGCAGGTAGTGCAAAAGTTCAGTCATAGCATATGAAGTTAAAATACACTGACCAAGTGCAGAGCTACTGCAGGATGTTTTTAGAGAAATATAGTTGGATGTTGTTTTGTAGAAATAAGTGTACTAAAAAGACATCGATGAAGTAAACATCATTGTTGAATTTAATTATGCTTCAATTTTCATTATGAAAGCAAATGAGAGTCTTGGAAAATACCTAGTCCCATAAACTTAATAAAATTGCTTCTATAAATGCCAAAATGTTTAAAAATAGTACATCTACTGAAAATATAATCTAATGTTAACAATCAGCCTTGTGCAAAGTTTTTTAAGTTTTATTTTAATGTTTAGAACGTTATTTTAAAGGCATAAAGGAAAAGGAAATAACATTTTAATCAGACCACATTTTTCCAAATAGTAAGTTCTACCAACTTTCTTACCCAGCATTATACAACAGAACAGTATGTCTTCTTGCTGGTTTATGAGGCTTCGTTTCATACTAGTTTGTAAAAAGTGCTGACATAAAGAAATAAAAAAGGTTGATTAGATTAAATGTTGGGAAATATTCAAAAATAAGAGACAGTCCCTTAAAATACAGCAATAAATGTACTTTTCACATTCATATTTGTTGGAACTTACACAGCTGTAAATAAAGTAATGAGAGATTACATTTGCCCTCAATTTTTGATTTAAGCAGCAAAATGTTAGGTCCTTCTGTTCAATGAGGAAAATAAAAGTTCTCTGATGTGATAATTCCATTAATTCATGTCAGAACAATGCCTTGAGTTATCAATTTTGTAAAAGCAAATTTCTCTACATAGAGTTTCTGCATTACACCATGTACTCACAAAACTTAAAAGGACTGTCACTTTTCCCATTAGACAAAACTCTCTTCAGACCCTAGCCTGAGTAAAATGTCAAGTTCTGATCTCTAAAACCAAAGAGGAATGTGTAGCGCATAATCAAACTAAGTTTTGCCTTGCTAAAGTCAGAAATAATTCCTTTCATGTTGCTTCTGACTTTGTCCAAGCCACGTAATCCCAACCAGACATGGTCAATTCTAGGACTTTGGTGCACACTGTGGTAGAAACTTTACAGTATGTCTTTAAAATATATTCAAATATTCAAAGTTCTTTAATTTCAAATGAAATTTTAATGTGTATAAACTAAGGACCAGAATTTATAAATGCCCTAATGTTATCAACTATAATATTTGTGAAAGATTATTCTATAATTATGTTTAAATTGATGGAACAATTATATGTGCAGACACAAACCAGAATAAAAAAGAATCATGACTTGAATGTAAATCTTAACTGACATTATTAAAATAATATCTGAAGAATTGAACAGGTAGATGAAACAGAGACTTTGTTTAATAAACACATATAGTACTACACTTAATAAATGAATGATTGTGAAAAAATTTTTAGCCATCGTATTACTCACCTATTCATTCTAAAGAGTAATTGTCAGCTTTATTTTCCTATGCCAGAGTAAGCGGCTGCATCTTTGGGATATTTACAATTTGTGCAATTTATTGAGACAGATCCAATTCCTTTTTTATTTGTTTTCCCAAAGCACCTATTTTTTTACCTTTGCTGACCAGTGCAAAATCATCTTCACTAATGTTTATAAAATACCACATTATTGTTGGATATCGAATCCAAATGCAAGCACTGCAGGTTCTAACAGATAGGAGCTTGATGGAATCTGTCTTTAGATTGCTGCTGTCCAGACTGCCTAAGCATAGATTCTGTAAAAGTTAGTGACATGAAAGCATTGAAGGGAAGAAAGACAGGTATGTGTGTGTGTGTGTGTGTGTGTGTGTGTGTGTGTGTACAGGTACAGATATGTGGATATGTGTTTGGAAGGAAAAGGCAGATGGATACAAATAGAGAAAGAAAGAAAGGAAAAATCTACCTATGAAAACATTATAAAATTTGAATACAGAGATATGGCAATATTCAATTTTTTCCCATGGGTATTAGCCCATCACAAGTCAAACATAAGAGGAATTAGAATTTACTCTCAGAAATAGATTAAATTCTTAATCTAAAATTTTTTTTTTAATTTACAAGTCATTTGTAGTCCAAATTCTTTGTGGTTATAAATACTACTACATGTGATAGGAAATATCACCCACCAGAAAAGAGTATTATGTTCTGTAGCTTCTAACTAAATTAAAAAGGTTGAGGTGCTATTTCCCAGGAGTTAAGAAACAATGGGATATTTTACTGCTTTTCCTTCAGTCAACCAAATTCTGCCATCCTCTCTCACAGTGAAAATAAACTTAAGGACAGTGGAATATTTGCTGGGTGGCAGGGATGTACAACGTCCTGGCTGTCATGGATTCTCTGTGCAGCAATACAGAAAGATGAGAACTAGTTCAGCTTATTCACAGCATATGGCACACCTCCAAATTTTAAAGAAGGAAATATATAAGAGGAAGAGTAGAATCATCACTGATTATATTTGTACCATATGCTATCGATTATTCTAGGATCTTTCCCTACATGAACCCCTTGAATCCTTCCAGTAACTTTGTGGTATAGTAATTCCCCCCATGTTACTAATGAAGACAGTGATATTGAGAAGATAAATTGCCCAAACCTAGAGAAGAAGAAAGTATAGACCAGATAGCATTCCAATAGGGAGACCTAGGCACATGTCTAGGTCTTTATGTGCAAAGCTTAGAAGTAGATCATAATAAACATCTTACAAGACTTATGAGGGAATTTAGAATATTTGAACATGTAGTTCAAATATTGCTGCTTCATTCATATTAATTCTGTTTGCATTATTATGAAATCCATATTATTTAGATTTTATTGGGAAAAAACTTTTTGTCTATGAACACACGTGAAATCAGTTAAGTGAGTTACCTTTAGTTAGCAATTGAAATCCAGTTTGGGTTGACTAACAACCACCTAAAGGACAACAGGATGAACATGTTGATAAAGAAAGTTAAATTTCTTAGATTAACTGCATAAAAGGCTAACATCACTTTGACAAAATTTCAGTAGCACCTCCAAATGGGGATTTAAGGGAAGATAATTATAAGATTTTAGGGTCTAGATTGAGTGATTTTAAGGTGGATAATGAAAGGTGGGGAATTGGTTGGGATGGGGTTGAATATATGACATAGTAGCTTTGAGTTGATGGGAACATCATGGAGAAATTCCTGAATCAAGTTCCAATGAGCAAATTGTTAGTCTTAATAAGTAAGCTATTTTCTCTGGGTCATAGGCTTATCTTCCAAGGTCAAGTATTTTGTAGAACACATAATTAAATTACTTTTACTCATTCACTGTTATTTAACACTGGGGCAGGAAATTGTGATGGTTTGGGTTATCATTTGTGTCATACCAAACATAAAATGTCTCACTTTGACACCAAAGTCCACACTGATTTGCTCTCTCGTGCTTCTTCTGGGAAAAGAGTGAAGCTCAGTGAATGACCCCTCAACACTCTCACTCCACCTCAAGCTTGATTTCCGAGTGATCTGGTCCTCACTATTCCTTCCAGTTAGAGAAGGGAAAACATTCTTTCTTATGAAAATGAGCCTACTTATCTGAGGACTAGAATGTGATCCTCTTCATTCCTTTGGAATGAGGCCTACTCCTATTGTCTCATTTTTCTCATTCTTCTATTGCTTTGGTGTTTAAACATACTTAGGCTTGTGGTCTTTAAAAATGGCTCAAAACAATCTGAAGACCCTAGAGGACCTTTGGGTCCTTTAGGAGGAAAAAAACTAGGGCATTTATGGCAATATTTTCCCCAAAATCTGAAACAATAAGGAAAGAAATTTCTGAAAGTCTTTATAGAGCAATAACCCTACTAGTCAAATAACTATGCATTTGGATGATAGATACATACCTTTTTCATGAAAAAGGACTTCTAAGTAATAAGAGATCATAAAATTAGTTGTTATGAATTCTAGACAAATTGTAGAATTATGGGCAACTATAAATCCCAGTGAGTTAGTCCTTTAGCCAGTGCCAAAAGAGAGAGAGAGTTCTCCAAGTGAAATTTGAAATTGACCCCAGTACATGGGGGGGCTCGGGGGGACCAAAGAAAGAGGAGACCACTCCAGACTGTAGGTGGCAGTTTTAATAAAAAGGGAACTTATATATGAGGCTTGTCTTGAGTGAGCATAATATGAGTAGATTTTTGCATCTGCCTGCCAGAATCTTAAGGTGAGTTCACTCAAGTACACAGTCCGTGGTCTCAACAACGCATTGTTCTTTCAAGACTGTGTCCTTGAAATGGCTCTGTGTGTGGGAACAGTGGGCTAAATGTGCATTCCAAGGACAGGGAAGGGGGTGCAAAGCTTCTGATTGCTGAGGTCCAACTTGCAGGTCAACCAGCAGTCACATCCTTTCCATGACTTCCTCAAAGAGACAGACAGACAAACAACAGCAGAGGCAGAGACAGAAAGAGCAATTTAGCAAGCAATATGGTTTAGAAAACTTGTAGAGCAGAGGGAAACTGATCCTTAGACAGCCAGCTGGAAGTCCTGTGAACAGACTTTTCATACAGCTAACATTAAGGCTAAATGCAAGACTGAGTTGCTCCCAGGGCTGTACCACTCTGAGAGGTAATGACTCTATATTACTTAAACACATGAGAAGGATCGTGTGTGTGTGTGTGTGTGTGTGTGTGGAGGGTTTTCACAGACCAAATAACAGTTTTAGGGGTAGGTCAGGAAGCTTCAGAATAACTGCACATATCTATGCCCTTCCTAAGAGAAGCTAAGATGATCTTCTCAGCTATCCTGATATCAAATGATTATACAAGGAAACCATGCCTGAATGAGAGCAGTCCAGTAGGGATGTCCCATTAGAATGATTACTAAGCAGCCTGATTGGCAAACCTATGCCTAGAAGTTTGGGAGAAGGACCAGATAATACTAGGATGACAGGACCAGGCTTATGGTCACCTGTCATTTTCTCTCAAATCTCCAAAATCTGAGTTGAGTTATTTCCATCTTGGACTATGCCTGTGTGAGTAGCTTGATATCAAAACAAACAAAGCAAAACCCTACAATATTTGGTGATGAAGATTTCAGAGCTACCACTTGGCACCAAACTTGGCTTCAGCCTCTCTAGAACAGCTTGACAGGGCTTTCTCAAGCTACCTCATCCAGCACCATCAAAGGCCAGGTTACTAGGAGATGGCTGAAGTAGGAAAACAGCCAAGGACATTTTACCTATTGCAGATCCAGGATGAGGGTAGAAAAGTTTTGTAAATATCCAAGACCAGGTGAAAGCAGAGTTTTGCCCTGACCCACACTAGATGCTAGAGGAGGGAAGGAGCGGATGCAGGGCACAGCAAGGAGAGCAAGAGCAGCAGCTTTTGAGCACCCATGTGGACTTCTGAGGGGACTCTGTAAGCTGTTCCTCCTTTCTGTTGCTTCCCAGAAGGCATAAGCAGAGAAACCTCAGTTAGGTTTGTAAATTCAAGAACTGAGTGTAATTTCCCAAAGTGTGGTCTGGGAGGACATTGTGTCTTAGAGAACCTGAGAGGTGGTGCAGCAGTGGGAGGTGCCAGGTGTGAAGAGGCTCAGGGCAATCCTCCAAACAGACACAAACCTCAGCATGTGGCCTATAGACTCACATCTCACATGGCCTTGAAAAGACAAAGATATTTTAGCTGGTAGAAATCGTCGGTGAACAGACAGGGGACTGTTGGTTAGGGTGAGAAGATAGCATACAGTAGCAGAAGCAGCATGGTACGTCTACATGTCAGCATCAGAATACGCAACAGGACATGTTTACATATCAGCCAGTGTCTGCATAGAGGCGGACAAAGGTGCCAGGAGGAGGCCAGAGGTAAATTCCAATGGATGCCAATGACCACAAGCTGACCAGGAACTAAATGCCTGATGCAGAAGCCAAGAGCATCATGACATCCTAAATGCCACACTGGAGAGAATATGTGGAGAGGTTAAGTCATGAACTTAGTTGGGTTTAAAAACAGAAGTGTCTGAGAAAAACACAGAATGGCTGAGTTCACCTAACAATATTCAAATGACAAAACTGTTTTCTGTCAATAGGAATGGGAGTTCAAGGTAGACATTTAGTCTAATTACAGAACATGAACTTTCATTTCTAGTACACCTGAGTGTCAGGGATTTGGGAAAACCACACTCACTGAAGTGGATCTTAGAGACAAAAGGAACTATTTCCCTTGCCTGCTCCTGTCTCATCCACCCACACCATGAAATGAATGCCATCACTTATATTTTAGACTAGAGAAAACTGAGGTTGAGAGAGGTTAAGTACCTCACCCACAAAGCTAGCCAATAGAGCCCAAACTGCAAATGAGAGACGCCAGTTTTCTCTAATATATTGGGAAATATTAATAACCCATTTAAAAGCTACCCTGTTAATCCTTTCTAGAACTCATGTAATATTTTTTCTTTAATTGCCAAACTTCTAGAGCAGATTGTTAAATTTTATACTTTAACATTAAGCACCTCTTCAAATAAAATGTTATATGCATCTTCTAAATCTATACATTTGTGAACCCACATACACACACACACACACACACACACACACACACACATACATGTAATAGAGCAGCTCTGGATGACTCAGGTGTGAGGGGCTGACAGGGTGTGTAGTGAACACTCCATCAATTTCAGGGATCATCTCCAAAGTACTTCCTCAGGACTCTTAGAAATTCTAATATGCTCTCCTTTGGAAAGACTTGAACATGTTTATATAGCAACTGCCTCTTCACCTGGTACCTTCATTCAGTTCTACTCCTATCACTTCACTAAAACTGATCTCTGGAAGGTTTAGAATGATATCCTTTGGTCTACTTCTGTGGAATGTTATGAGTTCTATTTCTTTACAATGCTGATTGCGATTCAGTCCTTTGCTCCTTGAAGTTTTCTTCCCCCTCTGCTTTCAGAACATGTCAATTCATTAGTCTCCATGCTCTCAACCATTTACTTTACCTCCTTATCAAGCCTAACTGGCTGTTCTTTCTACCTAGAAATGTCCCTTGAGACTCAAGTCTTTTACGTTCTCTGATCCTCTCTCTTCACACACTTTTTCAGCTAGCTAATCCTTTCCCAAAGCTTCATTTATGACCTCTTGGTGATAATCCAAATTATAAACCCTACACTCTCCCACCATAAACTTGAAATGCCAAAATATTACCAGTAATCTTCATTGCTAGTCCCTCCAAACTCCTAAAAGCCCCAAATATAACCTCATCATTTTCACCCCAGAACTGCCTTGTTTTCCCAGATGCTCCATTTCAGGGTGGGCATCATTTTTCAATCCCCCAGAAATAAAAATTTAAAATCACTGTGTAGTCTTTTCTTCCTCCCAATCAATTTCCAATCTGTCACATTATTTTAGCAAATATTTCTTCAGAATGTCTTTCACATTCCCCTTTCTCTCCTTCCTGGCACTGGCATTCTCTGGTTTGCTCCATAAACAGTTCCCTGGATTGTTTCTACCTCTATTAACTCCACACTCTCCTCCATCCTGGATGCAAATGCCTAATTAATCTTCAGGCATCTCTACCCTTCCTACAGACACTCTCTATTCAGGTTTTTTTCTATTGATTCAGTCATTGCCTACCTACCTCCATACTCACTTCCCCCACTATCAAATGGTCTCCTAACTAACTGGCCTGCATGCTATCTAATGCTAGTCTCTGCTTCTTTCCACAAAGATCTTCTGTTTATCCAAATGATGCATGAGATTTTTTTCTCAGTTTCTTCACCCTCTCCCCAATTCTTCCATAAGATTTTTTAGTGCATTTTAGCAAATACTAATTTAGTTTATAAAGACTTCCTTATCTTTATTGGTATTTGTGTGTATTTCCTTTTGAGGACAATGCTCACATCATACGTATTTTATATCCCCTACAGCACCTAGCACATTGTTGAACACAGTGTTGAGAAGATGATTGATAGATTCATCTGACCCTAACCTCACTCTACCTTGTCACCTGTCCTTTTCCTCAATAGAAATTGTTGAATGATTACCAGCCTTCTCACATCCTATTTTACAGAGAAAACAAAAGCTATTGAGTGAGAATGCACTCACATTTCTTTAGGACCCTTCAAAATCTCTCTCTCTCTCTCTTCATCAATACCACCCTCCATTCTATTAAAACGAAGATATATTTGTAACCAATGCCAAGGTTAATCCCTCTACTCACACATTTAATTTCATTCCCTTGTATTTGTCCAGATTTTGTCTCATTAATTATTTCCTTTCTTTTGTATGTTTCCAGCTTATTCTCCCTTCTGACATCTCCCCCTTGATTGACATACATACTCAGTTCTGCCCTTGCCTTTCCTTCCAACCCAGAGTTTCTTCCACAACCCAGCATCTTATAAGAGCAGTAATGCACGTGACAGCACTTCTATACCTGCGAGTCACTGCTTAATCTGCCTTCCATGACCTTCTGCTACTCAAACTGCTTTCTAACAAGCAATGAGAGATGACGTTGTCCTACCCAGTATCCTTAGCTCCCACACAATTTTCCTTTATTTCCCCCTTACTTTTATTGAGATATAATTAACATATAACATTGTGCAAGTTTAAGATGCACCAAACTGTTGGGTGATACACTTATATTTTGCAATAAGATTACCACAGTAGCATTCACTAACACCTTCAGCATGTTACAAATTTCCATTCCCTTTTTGTGTTAAGAATAGTTAGAATGTAGGCTCTTAGCAGCTTTGAATTTTAGAACAGTATTAGTAACCATAATTACTATGTTGTGCATTAGAACTCCAGAACTTATTTATCTATTAGTTATAAGTTTGTGCCTTTGCACAATGTCTCCCAGTTTCCCCAGCTCCCAGCCCCTTGTAACGACTGTTCTACCCTCTGGTTTGACAAGTTCAGTTTTTTTAGATCCCACTTATAAGGAAGATCATACAGTATTTGTCTTTCTCTGTCTGACTTATTTCACTCAGCATAATGCCCTGGAGTTTCACCCATGTTGTCAAAAATGGCAGGATTTCCTTCTTTCTCATGCCTCAATAGTATTCCTTTATATACATCTTCTTTATCTGCTCTTCACCCACTGACAGATGCTTGAGTTGTTTTCATGTCTTGACTATTGTGAATAATGCTGCAAGAACATGAGTGTGCAGGTGCCTTTTGAGATACTGATTTCAATCCCTTCAGAGTGAAGGGATGGGATTGTTGGATCATGACAGCTCAATTTTGAATTTTTTGAGGAACTACCATGCTATTTTTCACAGTGGCTGTAAAAATTGAACTGCATGTGATTTTTCAACAGCAGTTGAGTCTTTTGGGTTTGCTTCCTCTTTAAAAAAAGTTTCTCTGCCCTTGACTTCTGATATCACACTCTTCTGCTTCCTTTCTGATTTTGTCTTGTTTTTCCTTTTTCCTTCTTCATAACTCCTCTTTCTTCTTCCATTGTTAAAGGCAAGATTTCCCAACAGGGATACCAGGCAGGTGTTGATGGGGCTAGTGGGTTCAAATAAGAGAAGTTATATTGATTCTCTCAGGCTTAAGGGAGGCTGGGAAAAGCAGGCTTTAGGGAGCTGCTATCCCACAGCCAGGAGCACCCTGTCCATTTGGTTCCATGTGTCATACAAAGATTAACATTTTGTATGCATACTAGGTAGAGTTTGGAAAATACTCTCCTAAGATTCCATGATTCCATCCTCCCACTCTTTTCATCTTCCGTCAGTGTAATGTTTCTTTTTTTCCTTAAAACACCACCACTTGAAAAACTTCCTCATTGCCTATGAAAGAATAGCCAAAATCTTTTACTTAGAACTCAAAGCTACTAATAACCTGGCCCAATTCTACTTGCCTAGTTGTATTTTCCCTGACTGTCTCCCCTGTAACATGGCATCAAGTTAGTGCTCACTGAGACTGTTTGTCAACTGTTGGTCCAAACTGATGGGCAATTTTCCATTTGAGAGCTGTTTCTTATGTGCATATGGCCTCAATCCCTTTGTTAGAAATATATAAAAGAAAGAAAGAACTTTCTTTTATATATTCCCAAATGCACATTTACAAAGAGCCATATGCTAGCAGTTATAAAAGTCTAATTTGTACTCTCTGCTACTTGACCACATTAGGTGAATATGAAATCCCATATGTACACAAATAGGTTTTACCTATAGCAAAATGTATTTTATTTTAGAAAAATTAGATTGATATAGGCAAGAGACTTCTGTGCAAGATATTTATGTATTTGCAAGAAACATATCAAATATAATCCTCTTTTCTATAACTATAAAATAGGTTATAATAACTCACCCATCAACTCACAGCCCCTGTCCCCATGCAACTCACCTGAGAACCAAATGAAATAATTGATGTAAAAGCACTTTTGTGGTAAGAGTAAGACATTATACAAATGCCTGGTATTAGTATTGCATGCAGCCTACCTGTTAGGACGTCAAGCAGATTTCTTTCACTATGGCTAAGTCCATACATGCTAAATGAAGTATAACATGGAAGCAGTTGTTGGATATTTCAAGCCAGATCAATAGTTATACCCTAAATAGATAGAAAATTTAAGCAAAAAGTGTTTTGGTTTAAATTGTTCAGACAGTTGCTTCAACTCTACACTTTTGTATAGACAAAAGTTATGTCTGACAACCAGTGTATTTAATACAATCACATATCATAGCTTCCCTTGAAAAATGAAAGTATTTGGGAAAATACCATTCTAAAACTTTCTAAAATGTATCTCTTGGTCAGTTCTTTCATTTTTTTTTAAGTTGGTTTTCCTTTCTAATATCATTATCCTATATAACTGGTTTACATGTTTAAGTTTTAACATATGGAAATCCAGTTCAAGCCAAATACATTTAACAAATATTTGATAGATGCCAATGTACAAAGTCACTTTGCTATGTGCCATGTATTAAAACAAATTGTCACACTAAGATCTCTATCAATGTAGAGCATCCAAAGGAAATAGAGGGATACATATAAACTGTAATTGAAGGGATGATAAAACAAGGCCTATAGGTAAATTATAATCAAAGAGAGTGCGATCAATGCTAAGTTAGACTGGCCCAACTACATTGCAAGGAAGATGACATGGGGGAGATAGCCTTTGAATTTGTCCACATATCTTAGTTTGGATATGTATAAATGTTCAAGGTCAGAAGGAGAGCAACTTTTGCTTTTCCCATTTTTTCAGCTTAGATGGAAACAGTTCCAGGGCAGTTCACCCCCGCCTGGCTGTCTATCTATGTGTGTGCATCTTTGAGAAGTGGGATTAGAGAGAAACCTGGAGGCATATTAATAAATAAATTTCACATGCTGTTAGATATTAAGTAAACATACAGATAAATATTCCTCTAGGGGTTATGATCTTATAACATAGAAATTTCTAATTTGGCACCTGTGACATATAGTTGCTTCCCATGGGGGGGTTTCAGTAAATTAATTCTCTTATTTTCAGTTTAAAAATATATGAAATCCAGGTTTACTTAATGTAGTTCTTGGATGATTCAATGCGTTACTTTCATGTAAACAAAGTAAGTTGCAGGTTTACAATTTTCATGTCCTAATTTTTCTATCATTGGGAACATACAACAATGTTCAGTATAAATACTTGGCAGCAGGAAACCATTGAAAATACTGAAGATCATCTAAACAATTAAAAGGGCTTAAAAGTTTTTGAAATGCATACTTTAGGCAATAAGGAATCAATTAAAAATGAAATGTTTGAAAATTTCAGTCACTTTGCAAGGAAATACTGCCAGTTGATTATTAAAATATTAGAATAGATAATATTAATATGCTATAAAAGGCTGGTTTAGAAAAGTGACACAAGCATGTAATAACATTAAGTATGAACTTAATTCTCTTGATCATATTTACAAATGCTTCTTAGATTTTAAAACAACAAATTGCACCTAAATATGTGGGAATAAAACAGAAGATAATAAATACCTTTAGACATTTCTTGATGAAATTATCTTAACCCTAACTTCATATATTGGTAAAAACATATTCTCTCTTTTGTTTCTTTAACAGGGAAAGAGAACTAGTCTAGATTAATTACAAAAATGACCTTATCCAGTTACCAATTAGCCATGAGCATAGTTATACAGGTTTTCCAGGGTACATATAGATATAATGTTCCATGTTGTGGTGCCAGATTAAAAGAAGGAGAAAGAGCAGAGCAAAGTGCTATCTCCCGCCTCTGAACCATTCCTCTGGTACCCGAAGAGAAGAATATAGGTAAGCAAGAGGAAGTGTCCAGGAACTGGTACTACAGGACAATGGGGCCAGGAGGAAAGGGTAAGTACAATAATTTTAAAAAATGTCAAAGAGTGACCAAAATATCAGTAGTTAAGAGATACTGAGGAATGACTTTGCAAGTCAAAATTTAGGTAGAGGAGTTTAATCAAATTTAGAAAGAGCATTAAACTAGCAGTCGCAGGAGCTGACCTCTACTCCCAGTTCTGCCTGTTAGAAAAAATGGCCTACTTCTTGTGTCTCTAGTTACCTCAAGTCAGAGGGGATGTAGCTACTTTGGAAGACAGACTGGTGATTTCTTACAAAAGTAAACATATTCTTACCATACTATCCAGCAATTGGTATTTATCCAAAGAAGATGAAAGCTTAGGTCCACACATAAACACACACACCAGTTACAGCAGCTTTATTCAGAATTACCAAAACTTGGAAGCAACCAAAATGTCCTTCAGTAGGTGAATGGATAAATACTGTGGTGCATACGCACAATGGAATATATTCAACACTAAAAAAAAAAGAGCTATCAAGCCATGAATATATATGGAGGAATCTTAAATGCCTGTAACAAGTGAAATGAGCTAATATTATTACCCTACTAATATCTCTTTCATATCCTTAGGATCTGGAAAATGTCTTCACTTTGTTTTTGATATTGTTTACTTGGGGGCCTTCTCTCTTTTGTTATAATTAGTCTAATCTGTGAGTTAATCATATTAAGCACTAGTTTTAAAAAATACAGTTTTGGCTTTTTTATTTTTTTATTGAATGTTTTCTATTGCATTAATTTCTGCTTCTATTTTTGGTTTGTCCTGCTCTGTTTCTACTGCATGAGATGGATATCTAGTTTGTTAATTTGTAATACTTCTCTCTCTCTTTATATATATATATATAAAGTATATTTATATACTTCCTTTAAGTATAGTTTCATTGCATTCTACAAAGTTTTATATGAGCTAATATTTCTGTTATCATTATCACTCAGCTAAAATGTTTCCCATTTCATCTTCGACACAAAGATATGCACTTAGAAATCTAATTCTTAATTTTCAATAAAAGGAGTTTTAGTTATCTTTTTCTACTTAATTCTAGCTTATCTGTTATTATATCAGTTCTTAGCTATTAGATAAAAGTTGATTTATTGTCCAGAAAACAATTAGTTTTCATAACTGTTCCAACTGTGCTTAAAAAGATGGTGTGTTCTCCAGTTACAAGATACTATATAGATGCAAAGAGATGTCCAGTGTAGGATATGTTTTTGTTATTCAAGTTTCCTATATCTTTAATGACTTTTTTGTCTATTTTTCCAACTACTAATTGAAAAGAGTATTTTCAAATTTCCCACTATAATTAACAACTTGTCTGTTTCTCCTTATATTTCTGTCATATTTTACTTTACATAACTTCATGATTAATATTTATTGTATTTTGGTCCATCAAAACTTTTTTTTTACCTTAAAATCTGCTTAATTATGATATTGACATAACCACATCAATTTTATTTCATTAGTATTTTCACAGTGCACATTCTTTATCTTTTTTCTCTCACTCTTCCTGTATCTCTGTTTTAGATGTGACTCTTGTTAACAGCTTACAGTCTTTTTTTTTTGCTATTGTTAATATACAATCAAATGAGCAACACTATGGTTACTAGACTCCCCCCATTATCAAGTCCCCACCACATACCCCATTGCAATCACTGTCCATCAGCATAGTAAGATGCTATAGAGTCACTACTTGTCTTCTCTGTGTTATACTGCCTTCCCTGTATCCCCCCACCCCGCCCCCACCCCTTCTACATTATGTCTGCTAATTGTAATAGCCCTTTTTCCCCCTTATCCCTCCCTTCCCACCCATGTTCCCCAGTTCCTTTCCCTTTGGTAATTGTTAGTCCATTCTTGGGTTTTGTGAGTCTGCTGCTGTTTTATTCCTTGAGCTTTTTCTTTGTTCTTATACTCCACAGATGAGTGAAATCATTTGATACTTGTCTTTCTCCGACTGGCTTATTTCACTAAGCATAATACCCTCTAGCTCCATCCATGTTGTTGCAAATGGTAGGATTTGTTTTCTTCTTACGGCTGAATAATATTCCATTGTGTGTATGTACCACATCTTCTTTATCCATTCATCTACTGATAGACACTTAGATTACTTCCATTTCTTGGCTATTGTAAATAGTGCTGCAATAAACATAGGGGAGCTCACAGTCTTTTTTAAATGAGTCACGCAATCCTCATTTTTTAAGTAGACACTGGATTACTTTAAATATGATGCCAAGTACTGCTCTACAATCTATTTTATCCTTTTTATGTTCTGCACCTGATTTGTGTTTCTCTCTTTCCTTTCCTTCCTTTGGATTGATTGATGTTGTCATTCCATATTTTCCTTCCCTTTAGGATGTTGACAGTATACCTCTCCTGACTTCCGGCTTCCATTATCTTGAGAAGTAAGAAGTTGTCAGTCTTTGGAAGGTAACTCTTCTTTTTTCTCTAGCTGTTTTTAATTTCATTTTATTTGCATTAATGTTTTCCAATTTCACTACAATCTGTTTCAGTATGCATTTCTTTTATTTATTCTGCTGCAGATTTGTTGGACTTTTTAAATCTGGATTGGTAGATTAGTCTATCATTAATTCCAGAAATTCTAATCTATCATCTCTGGAAATGTTGCCTCTACTCCATTCTCTATCTTGTTTCCTTCTAAAGATTCATTAAAGACATATTAAGGGTTCTCATCCTATCTACCATGTTTCCTGCTCTTTTAAACGGTTTCCTTTGGTGGGGAGAGGGTCTCATCCTACACTTTGGATACTATTTCCATTTTCCTGGTCACTAATTATCTCTTCAGCTGGGCTTCATCTGGTGCAAGTGTATTAGCTGAGTTTTTCATTTTAATTATTTTTCATCTTTAGACATTTTATGGGAGTCTTTCAGTTCTGCTAACTTTTGTTCCTTAATGGATCCTAAAGATATTTTAAAACTTATCTTTTTTCTTCTTGAAACCTTATAAATATGTGTTTAAATGGTTATTTATGTTTGATATGGCCAGTACCTGAAATCTTTTCAGGTTAGTTTCTCTTGTTTCTCATTCAGATTCCTTGTTGTCTTGGTATCTAGGTAGTGTCTGCTTTCTATATCATTACTGTGCTCATGAAAGTATTTGAAGACCCAGAATACAGAGAGACTTACTCTTAAGGATTTGCATTTGTTTCTGTTGAGCACCAGGGGACAATACCAATCCAGGAGCATCACAAACCAAAATTTAATGTTTCCTGTCCCGCCAACTGAGGTGAACAAGGGAAATCCTCATGAAGGCCAGTCCCTAGTCACAGCTTCTCCTGAACTTTTGTGTTTTGCTTTTTTTCTCATGGTCTCTTCAGGGCCAAGGTAACCTTTCTTGAAATCATCTTCAAAAGCAGGTAGGCCTGTTTTTGTTTTGTTTTTCTTGTTCTTTTTTGTTTTGTTTTGCCCATAGTTACCCTAAGGACAAATCCCTCTGGAGTCCCTGCTGAATGTGGCACATTCTTATATTAGACTGTCTACCTTGCAAAAGTACTGGACCTTGATGTCTGTTCACCATCAAACCTGAGAAGCTGCTTAAACCAAAACTCGAGTTGGCCTAGATCAGAATGTGATCCAAGACCCATATTTTTTTTTCCAGGAAAAAAAAAATCTCATGTTCTTTACTTTACCTGTTATTACTATGTAAATTGTATTTCTCTCTACTATAAGGTGCTTTGGCAGCTTGAAAGAACTTGGTGATTTTTAAAGAAAATTTATTTTAGTATCTCAGCCACTGCCGTCTTCACACAGATTATTACTATAACATTTTGGTTTATGACATAGCTTTGCAAAGTTTCAAGCACACAGATATATTTCCTAGTATACAGTGATTGAAGCCAAGCACAACAGCTACAAGGCATTTTACCATACTAGCAGAACAAAGAAGTTTAAGGAAGCATTAAAAAAAATCTAAAATTTGGTACCTTAGAAGGAGTCAAAATTTACATGTCAGTTAAGATTCATTTAAAATTAGTCAGTTTTTGAGTACATATGATGCTAGCTGGAGGATTGTGGCTACATCACAAAGAACACTGAATAATATTGACCGTAGTCAATGAAAAAGAAAAACTTCTTTGAAGATCAACCGACCCTCCTAATTTCCTTGATAAATTTGTAATTTTTAGTTGTTTAGATCTATGGTGTTTGGTTAGGCTCTATGAAGCAGGTTAAATGATTTGATAATATAATGTTTGAACACATTTAATTATTCCTACCCTTCTCCTTTACTAACTTGATATGAGGATTTAGTCAAATTATACACCATCTCTATTTTCTCCACTTAAAAACCGAGCAGGATATAGTAATACAAGGAGTTGTTCTAGAGGGATTCATTATTTAATGTTTCTAAAGTCCTACACAAATGTCAAACTCATTACAGTGTGCACGCTAGCAAGTGGCTAGGGTTTAGGAGATAATGCAAGAGCACACATAAATCAAAATTTCAATAGGAACGACCTTCATTTTGGACCAGAGAATGATTAATCACATCACTAACATGGTGCATGAAGGTTCTTGTTCAATAAGTAATAGTTGCACCCTTAGGTTACACCTTCAGCCCCCTCCCTTTCGTTTCACACAACAGTGGGAGGGGTTAGGAGGAGGACTACCACCAGTTCTGTGTAGATGCCGAGCACCTTTCAAATTACAGTCTAAGAAATGCCAGACTGTCTACCATTTACCTTCCAGGGAAATAAAGGAGGAATTGTTGTATCATAGTAAATTGTTCCCAGACTTCAGTTGGATTACTTCTGAAGATTATACTTAGATTACTTTCTGTAGACATCAGGGTCAGTATATAAATTCCAAATTGAATGATTCTTACCACCTACACCCTTACTATCCTGCTCCCTGTCACCATTTTATCTTGCAAGGGTTATTGCAAAAGCCTCCTTTTTCAGTCAGAATTGTCTAGATAAATAGAACCAACAGCATATATCACATATAAATATATGTATATATCATATATAAACCTATATATATCTTATTGATTCTGTTGATAGAGAGATAGATAGATAGATAGATACGGATTTACTTTAAGGAATTGGCTTACATAACTGTGGGGCTGGCAAGTTAAAAAATCTGTAGGACAGACAAGCAAGCTGTCAACTCACACAGGAGTTGCTGCTGCAGCCTTGAGGTGGAATTTCTTCTATTCTGAGAAATTTCAGTTTTTGCTCTTAAGGCCATCAACTGACTGGATGTGGACCACCCACACCCCTGAGGCTAACCTCCTTTAGTTACAGTCAACAGATTGTTGATGTTAACTACCTTCACAGTAACACCTAGGTTAGTATTTGAATGAATAACTGGCACTATAGTCTAGCCAAGTTTACACATAAAACTAATCATCATACCTTCTAGCTTCTTTCCTTGCTTTCCCCCTTGTCCAGTTCCCATAATCCATTTTCAACATAGCAGGCACAATGATTCTTTAAGACATGAACCTTAGCATGTCATTCTCCCTCAAACTTTTCAGTAGCTCCTACAATCACTCTCAGTTAAATGCAAGGTCCCTACAAAGACATCAAGAAGTGGAACAGTCTGGTCCCCTATGACCTGTCTTTATCCCCTATTATTCTCACTCTGGCCACACTGTTCACTCTTCTGTTCCCTAACATACCAGACACATTCCCATCATTGGGCCTTTGAGCTATTCATTCCAACTATTTGAGATATTCTTCCCCCAAGACATAAGCATGACTATTTCCTTTCTCCTCCAAATTTTTGCTCCAATGTCACTCTCTCAAGTAGTCAGCCCTTACCGACTATTTAAAATTCAGCCTGACAAATTCCCTACCTGGCATTCCATACCCCTGTGTTATGATCTCCCCCTTTTTATAGAATTTATTACCTTATAATATAATGTATAATTTACTTTTTAAAAAATATGTGTTATTTATTGATTCTCCATACCCACCAGAATATAACATCCACACAGACAGTAATCTCTTTTTATTGTCTTTGATTTAACTCATATGCACAGATCAGGTTCTAGCAAATAATAATTATTTAATAAACTTTTGTTGAATAAATGAATATATTTAAGCTCATGCTCTACCAACTGCTTCTTGATCATTACTTGTAATATACCTAAAGACAGCTTCACTTTATGTTTTCTTCTCTTTTTTATCCTTCATCCTGTTCTATATTTCCATTTTTAGGCAGATAATATTACCTAATTTTTAACTTTTGTAATTGTTCCACTTTTTAAGAGAAATAATGTAAAGAATCACATATGTACTAATTAGTTAATTAGGGGGTAATAATTGATATACATGCAATTAATTCAAATAATTAGATTAGAGGAATTCAGCTTCTTTAGTTATACAGTTTGAGTGAAAATAACCGGTATCTTGCTGTTGCATCCATTCAAAAAAGACATATATTTTCAAAACTATGATTTTAGAGAACTTGTTTGTTTCAAAATGATATCTAGCCTAATTTCTACTACATAATAAATTTATCAAATTGATTTAAGTATGATAATTTTGGTTTTACTGATAACTCATCTTGACCAACGCACTTCATAATAGCTGAAGGTGAAATATAGGAAGAAGTTTAGATTTATAAATTTGGAGTAGACCTATTACCTTCTCTTTTTTTTCTTTTATTGCTTTTTGTCCCCATGCTTCCTTCACTAATAAAGAATTTCAAAGGAAAAGGAACAGTAATGAACCTCCTTGTATCACATTTGTCTCAAATTTTTCATTGTCCTTCAAGAGACACACTTCAAAGATGACTTCCAGCTTCATGTATTAAAAAGGTAGCTCTTCCAGGGTTCTACAAAGGTTCTAGAGTCATGCTAACCACCAAGAAACCAATATCCTTGATTTTGCAAAAATCCCCTCTCTGATCAGTTGTGTAGAAATGCATGTGCTACAGAGAAGATAAGTACCATCTAGAAAATGTTTCCTTCTATTTATGGATATGTACTCTCTAATTTTGCTTCTCCCTGTCACATTATATGGGATTTTTTAAAATTAATTATAATGAACAGAAAAACAATTTGCTGATATAAAAATATAGTAATAATCATTAGGGTCCCCAATCCTCTTGCTTTTGATCTCTTTAGACTCATCTTAAGTCATTCTCCCAAATTCATTATCCTGGAGCTGTTGTTTCAGATGCTTACATGTGCCAAACTTTTTCCCAGCTGGTGGACTCTACACACAATATTTCTCCTGCCTGAGACACTCTTCTGGCTAAAATAATCTGACATCAGCATAGATTTCAGTATCCCAGGGAAGCCTTTTTAGACCCCTGTACCTGGCTGAAGTTTCTTTTTCTCTAATGACATCATCCTCCTTCTTATAATGTCTTAAGTATGCAATATATTATTTATATAGTAAATATCTGGCTTGCTACTGGATTCCTCCAAAGACTGAAAGACAAAATAATAATGAAATGTGAAATACTCATAATGGGTGATGTTGGAGGAAGACTGTCATGGAGAGGGAAGTGCCCAGAATTTCATAATAAAATAGAATAGTTTGTGCAGAAACATTCCACAAAGGGAGTACAAGAGGTGCTCATTGTATTCTCAAGCAGGTAGCCTCTTTTTCCATAGGACTGACTTTGGAAACACATGAGGAACTGCTGGACCTACAGTCACATGGATGGTACCTTATAAACAGATCTCTAATGAACAACAAAAATCTGCTTGCTTTATGGATGACAGTTCCAAGGTTGAAAAACAGCATCTTATTGGGAATAATGTGGCACTAAGACAGCAGGTACAAAGACTGATTGAGGAAGGTAAGAAAAAATCAGTTCAATGGGCTGATTTTGTATGCTGTTTTCCTTGTAGTTATGGGGGAATTGAATAATGATAAAAACACCCTATGTTTAGGTTTTTACTGACTCATTAGTGGTGGCCAGTGGTTTGGCCATATGGTCAAGCAGATGGGCAATGGAAAACTGGACTATTAAAGTGATACCTGTATGGGGCATAGCCCTATGGGAATTTAAGGGAGACATTAAAGTAGGAGGTACAGATGGAAGGTATTGGGAAATGATACATAGGAAAACAGTAAAAAGAATATTAAGAGAAAAGGGAACAGCAAACTTAAAACCCCTAAAACAGAGCAGGGTCAAGGAAGGCACGTTGGCAATAGCTAGTGCATGGTCAGGGAAAGCAACTGGCTTTAAGATCAGGTAGTTTAAAAGAGGTCATATTAAATATATTACTTGTAATCCATAATAACACATTTTTATTTCATCCTATATAAACTGGGAAGTCATTGAAGGGTTTTGAGCAGAAAAGTAATATGATTTATGCTTTTAAAGGATTTCTTTCTTTCACCACTGTGTAGGAAATAGGCTGTGAAGGGTTGTGGCAGGCATTGTGATGCTCATGAGTATTTAATGTATCTTCTGCATTTCTTAGCCTTTGAGAAGTTAGGGAGTTTACGAGACTACCCTTAGGTTCAATAATTTGATGAAAAAAAAACAGAACTGATTTAAAAAGGTGTTATTCTCATGGTTACAGTTTATTACAATGAAAGTATACAGATTAAAATAAGCCGACATGGAGCACAGGAGCAGGAGGCAGAGTCCAGGGGAGTTCTACATGCAGATCTTCCAGTTGTCCCTTCCAATGGAGTCATGGATAGCACTTTCTCCAAAAATGATGTATGACAATATACATGGTGTATTGCCCATCAAAGAAGCTTACTTGAGCTTTGGGAGATGGATTTCAACCCTTAACACAGGGACTTTTTTGTTCATTTCCTATTCTTATGACTAGAAAAATTCCTGACAAATAATAAGTACTCAATTAATATTTGTTGAATGAATGAATAAATACAACAAGTTAAACATAAAAATAGCTGCTGAATATAAAAATTTAAGACACAAGTCCCACCATCAGTAAGCTCACATTCTCATGGAAGAAACAAGTAAATAAGAATTATATGACAAATGGAATTGAGAGGTGTGTCAAATAGAAAATTAAACAGGTCAAAGTGACTTATTTGATGTAGAGTATGAAGAAGGAATCCAGATGGTATCTAAGTAGCTGATACTAGCACTAGATAAATGTTAATACCATTCACTAAAATAATATGTCTTCAACTGGTAGAGTTAATATGGGAGGGCTAAAAAAGTCAAGGAACACAAAAACCCTGAATAGACAAAGCAATTGAGAAAAAGAAAAACAAAGCTGGGGGTATTACACGCCTTTACTTCAAGCTATACTAAAAGCTATAGTAATGAAAACAGTATGGTACTGGCACAAGAACAGACCCATGGATCAATGGAACAGAATAGAGAGCCCAGATATTAACCCACGCATATACGGTCAATTAATATATGATAAAGGAACCATGAATATACAAAGAGTAAAGACAACTTCTTCAATAACCAGTTTTAGGAAAACTGGATAGCTACATGCAGGAGAATGAAATTGGATTACTGTCTAACTCCATACACAAAAGTAAACATGAAATGGATCAAAGACCTGAATGTAAGACATGAAACCATAAAGCTCTGAGAAGAAAACGTAGGCAAAGATCTCTTGAACATAAGCATGAACAGTTTTTTCCTGGACACATCTGCTTGGACAAGGGAAACAAAATAAAAAATGAACAAGTAGGACTACATCAAACTAAAAATCTCTACAACAAACGGCATCAGCATCAGAACAAAAGGGCAACCTACAATATAGGGGATATGTTCATAAACAATTTATCTGATAAAAGGTTAACATCCAAAATATATAAAGAGCTCATATGCTTCAACACCCAAAAAACAATAAATGGGCAGAGGACATGAACAGACATTTCTTCAAAGAAGAAATACAGATGGCTAACAGGCACATGAAAAGGTGCTCGACATTGCTAATCATACAAAAGACAAGAAATAACAAGTACTGTTGCGGATATGGGGAAATAGGAACCCTACCTCACTGTTGGTGGGAATGTTGACTGGTGCAGCCACAGTGGAAAGCAGTATGGAGGTTCCTCAAAAAACTAAAAATAGAAATATCATTCTACTTCTAGGAATTTACCCAAAGAAAACAAAATCCTTGATTGGGAAAAATACATGCACCCCTATGCTTATTGCCACATTATTAACAACAGCCAACCTATGGAAGCAACCTAACTGTCCACAAATAGATAAATGGATAAAGAAGATGTGCTACATAAACACAATGGAATATTATCTAGTCATTAAAAGAAAAGAAATTCTGCCATTGACAACAACATGGATGCATTTAAAAGGTATTATGCTAAGTGAAATAAGCCAGGCAGAGAAAGATAAATGCCATATGATTTCACTTTTTTGTGGAATATAAAAACAAAGCAAAACACAGTGAACTAAGTAGCAATAGACTCAGAGAAGTGACTGGTGGTTACCGTGGGGGAAGGGTTGTGAGTGGGTGGGGAGGGTGAAGGGGATAAACGGGCACAAAAATTCTCAATCATAATATAAGTTTGTCACGGGGATGATAGTACAGCATGGAGAATATAGCCAATGATTCTGTAACTAACATCTTCCCATGTTGACAGATAGTAATGGCACTTGGGGTGAGGATTTAATAATATGTGTAACTGTTGAACCACTGTGTGGTTTACATGAAACCAATATAAGATTGTATATCAATGACACGTCAATTAAAAAAAAACAGACAAAAGAGTCAAGAAAGAATCATTAACGGACATCCTAATTCCAAACTAGCTCATCTAAAAGTAATATCCTCTAAGTAATCAGTGCAAAATTTGGGAATTCAGGGAAGTTAATGGTTGAAAATTATGAGAGTATATTTTGAATATCTATAGCATGTCAGATATTTTTGGGTTGTAGGGAAATCATAACTTCTTAGAACTCTATATCCTTTCAGAAGTTGCATTTTAGAAAGGAATCTTAGGTTCGATTGTTGTTCAAGTAGTGCTTTTATTCCTGTTTTGCAGCAAATTTAGTGCATTCATTATATTTTCTTTTGCTTCTTTACATGTGTGTCCATTTTTCTTATTAATATGGATACCCATGCCATCATAACTTCTGAAATGTAAGGACCCTATTTAAAAATCTTAGCCTTGAAATATTTCTTATATTTGGGGTGGACATGTAGAAGATTTCAAATCACACATACACACAAACACACACACACAGAGAATGAACTAACCTCAAAAGACCTGGCTGTTCATTTAGGTCACCTTCTCAGAGTGGAATGCTCATGATACATTGGGTGATGACCATCAGTGTCGTGCAACAACTGAAATGAGCAGGTTAACTGGAGAGAAATCCAGCTCATCACCACGGTTTGACGGTTAGGCAAAATATTAATTGTGCCTTTGTAGAAAGCTCCATATGCTTTTTTTTTAACCAAGAAAATGAAAAAAAATGGTTGAGATTTCCACTCGTTTAGCAAGTTCTGCATCGTATCACTAAAGGTGAAGAGATGTTCTAATGGACAGCATTCCTAAAATATTAGGATTTATTGGCACAGATGCCTTTTGGAAGTATCAATCTCAAACTCTTCTTCCCCATTTGAAATTTCCATTGTACATTTCAAATTACCGCAGAGCACCACAGTGTCGAATAGAAGGCCACAGTTCTTGAAAAAAATACAAATAATAAAAGGGAAGGGCCACAAGGTCAAAAGATATTTTTCTGGAGATTCTTGCAGTATACCAAGTGATGTCTTGAAAAAAAATAGAACAAAAAACAAAGCTGTTTAAAAAGATAGCAGCTGCTATAATGCTGCTTCATTACAGACCCAGTGGAGCAGAAGCAATGCATCCATTTTGCCTTTTTTCTTCGTTGATGATATCAATAGAGCATTAATGGAACTCTTATAGTCTACTGGTACAGTATAAATTTAGTCTGAGTAAATCTTATATTGACTATATTATAATACTCTTTTTTAAACTAGAGAAGAACCTCACTGGTTTCTTTTCCATATTAGAAAAAGTTACATAGGGGATGTAGCTTCAGATCCACAATAAATATGTAGTCAATATAGTTCTTTTTACATTTCTTTTACCATTAGCAGAATAGGTAGAATTTAAGTCTAAATTAAAACTTTCATTAGCAAGTTAGTTTCAGTGAAATGTCACACAGTCTTTTTCCAGTTAACAAAGTCAAAGGGCTTTTATTGTTGTGTCTTTATTGATTTCACTTATTTAATTCCCCTTTACAGAAAAAGCTTAGTTTCTGTTTGTTCTTTTATTTTGTCAACAGGATAGGTTGTGCTTTCAAAACAAAAATTATGCAAATTACTTAGCATTTATCTCAATTTTAAAAACAGGTCCAAATTACGATCCCAGGGTCATCCACTTATATAGGAATTTGGGCCTAGACAGGAACCCAGATGTTTCAAGTGGATTTGCAAATGGCAAAGTGCTGCTTGCTGGATCTGCCTGCAAATCTATTTGCAAATGCAAATTCTCTTCCAAACATATCAGAGATTTTTTAGGTCCAACAAAAAAACCCTCGCGCAAAGCAAAATGCTGATGGAATGTATATGTGGCATGTCTATGGATTTCTAGCCAGTTGCTCTTGCATCTTCGCTGTGCCCTTTTAGAGCATGGCAGGAGAAAGCAGAATGCAGTGACACATATTTTCAGGAGGTTCTAAAGGCATCCTGCTGCAATGCAGGGAATAGGAAAAAGCAGTGCTTAATCCAAACATCTCCTTTTTTTAATCTCTGCATGAAATGACTCGGAGAACACCCTACTTCTGCTGTGGCCCCTTGATGCACTGGCCTTATCTTGCAAGACAGTTTCCATTTGTCCACCACCTCTTTTGCATGCCTTCCCTTTTGAGCACATGTCCTTGAAGCAGACCTGTGTCCTCAGGGTCCAGAACACGAGTGCTATTCTCATTTAAAGTTTGCCTGTTGAAGTCAGTAACTCATTTAGATTTTTACTTTTCCTTGTGCTCTGATAATAATAATAATAGCAAACAATTTATAACACTGTCCATATATATTTCATCTTCACAACTACTCTACATATGCATGCTATTTCCCTTCTCCATGTCCTTTGCCCCTCTAATCTAACAAATCAGTTTATATTAAAGTGGGAATGATGGGAAGAAAGCATGGCTGGATTTTATTCCCTTCAAATCTGTCATCCTCTCTCCTTACATTTTAACACTGCCATCATGCAAGGCTGGACTGTTGCCATAGCCTAACCAATAGCTACCACACTCCATATTTGCCTTCTTAAAGTTCATCCCTCTGCATTTTTGCTAAAATGGCTAATCCGAACCACAAATAGAACCTTGTCATTATACTTCTACAGTGTTACCCCACCACCTACAAGATAAAGGCCATGATAATTAGGATGGAATATAAAGCCTGCTGGGTCCTTTACCCATCTACTTCTTTAGCTTATTTTCCCACTGCTTTCTTCTTAGAACGAAATGACTTTTTAATTCTACCCCTCACATACAATATTACTTCATGCCCTTTTAAAACTTAATAATATGAAATACATGCATTTGGCAGGACTATCTTTCATCCCTCTACCATCCATTTGCTCTAACTTTCCTGCTCACAACACACACACACACACACACACACACACACACAGTCTTTGACACCACGCTACCTTTTGTGCATCCATTAAGAGCCCAGATATCATGGGTCACACTTCCAGTCTTTCCAATTTCAGCCCCAGCCCCGGGTTGTAGAAAGTGGGTCTCTGTGTTCCTATAGTATACGGGCAAATGTTTAAATTACCAACTTAAGTGTTTTTCTTATATTGTGAGCTCTCTGAGGACAGGAACTGTGTCTTCTTCTTTGTTTTCCAGGGCTCTGTGTTTACTATCAAAAAAAAAAGGCTCTCAACAGGTTTATTGATAGTACATACATATACTTGACAAGTAGTTCTCAGAGTGGTAAACAAGATATTTTGGTCCAACGAAGTCTTCCCCCCCGCCTTTAAGATATCTTAGAAGATCTTTTACTCAGTTTGTGAATTAAGCTGGTTGGGAGTAAATGTTGAGACTATTTCTAGCCAGGCAAGATACAGTCAAAAAAATCTGAAATTTACCAATTAGAAAATGAGTATCTGGAGATGGGGTTTAAAGGTACAGATTGATATTTCAGGAAGGAATTCTGAGGTCATGTTGAACATGGTGTCAAAATAATAGCTTTGTTCAGTTGAAATGATTTTGTATTTCTTAAAGAAGATTAGTTAAACTGATATTTCAACATAATAAGAAAAAGAACCAGCTAACTGACTGAATGATTAATTTGGGGTTCCCTGGAGGAGCCCCCAACAAGCCAAAGCCTGAGCTTATTTATTTAGGGAGGCAGATGCTTTTATTTTCTTGTGATGCAGAGATCAGCACGATAAGACGGACTTGCAAGGGGACAGTGGGAGAGCATAATCATTGTGGAGATGGCATTTGAACATTATTTAAGAAAAAGGAATTTGCACTCCACCTATGATGTAGGGAAGTTTTCCTAATGATTTAACACAGTAAGACATTTTCCATCTTCCTTATAAGGCTGAATCACAAATGTCACTATCTTTTGGGCCCCCAAAAGGAAGTGACTAAGTTCAAAGATATGTGGTGTTTTCATCTCATGAGTTTCATTAGACAGTGGATGTTCACATAAAATAAATCCATACTAATTTCCAAATTGGCCTACATATTGAGAAAACATATATGCATTTATTATCTTGAAGCCCACTTTAAATAAAACACTTAAATTTGGAAATACCAATGTGGTAAGAATTTATATGTTCATAATTCAAACTTGGCTTTCTGAAAGTGAACACTTTTTTCCAAGCTCATATCAAAGACATTAAAATAAATTGTGGCTGAAATTTGATGAAAAAATTAATACTTCTAATATACTTTGTTGGAAAGTTATGGTTATAGTCCAATATTACTGTCTGAAGAGTTACTTGTATTCTTCTTTTCCCAAAAGCGTTAAATAAAATCTTATTGCCCCTAAATACCCAAGAAATTTAAGTAGACAGTATTTTGTAACATGACTTATGCTAGTTACAAATGTCCATTTTTTTAAAGAAAGTTCTAAAAAATTTCTTGAATCTTAGAATGTTTGTTATTCTCATTTGCTTTGAAGCAATATCAGAGACAATTTTAAATGTCAAAGTTAGTCCATTATGCGGTTCTGAATATTAAAAGTAACACAAGTGAAGATTTGGTTGTAATAGAATGCTGTTTTAATGTATTGGCCAAAGTTCTTAAGTTTCTTTTCTAAGTTGTTATTAACTCCCCAACATGAAATAATAGTCAGTTATATAGTAGGAGCCTTACTGTTCTGAAGTAAGACCAAATAACTTTAACTTACTGATAGATGTCAGGCTGAGGCTTGAATCATATTTTTATGCATTCCTTTCACTGTTCCATAGTACTGACCACAGAATAAATGTTCCTCACTGCCTTCTATATTTGTGACTATAGAATATATTTCTATATATTTCTATATATTCTATATATAATCCCCAGAAAACACCAAATCATCCAATAAACATGTAAAAAAAGCAAAAGCAATCACTTTGTGGTGCAGAAATGGTTCTCAGGTACCTGTTTTAGTCCCTTCTCAATACTTAGAAATTTAAACAGCTGGCAGAAATAGTACTGAGTAAGTGTTAACACACTCCTATTGCACAAAAAAAAAATCTTTAAAAATCTATGGCATAATTGGAAGTGTTGATTGTTTTTTTAACAAGTCAATGCTATACATACAAATTCTTATGGTTAGTTTCTGAAACTTAGACAAAATGTAAATACTTGATTTTTTTTATCTTACCAAGAATAATGTACTATTTCCAAAAGATTCAAGCATTAAGGGAAATATGAATAAAAAACATGCAATCTATTAAGCTGTAAGCCTACGAGCACAAAGGAGCAACTCCCTCAAAGGCTGCTTGAGTCATGTCACATTATATTATAGGAAAATAATATTGTAAGAAAAGTATAGGGAGGGCAAACACAATATTCTTAAATGTAACACCCAAAAATAAATGACTCTATTTCTCAGTACAAAGAGAAATATACATTTCCCTACCCAAGCTCTAGAGTCCCATGTGTTCAAAAACAAGAGGTCAGGAACTAAGTACTTCAGTGGCACCTTTACCTCAAGGACCAGAATTGGAGTTAGACCTGAGGTCTTAGGTGACATGAGTTTGACGGATTAGGTTCGGTTACTAGCTGTCAGTGCACTACATAAAAAACACCACACATACAGAGCCTAGTGAAACTACCTGTTTTCAGCACAGGAAAATTCCTTGATAGAGTTAGCATGAAGACAAATGAACTGTTATCCCCCAAGAAAGGTGTCCCTTCAGGTGAGATTTGAGGTTAGCAATACCAAACAGTAAGAGCGACTTCCCTTGGCTGACAGACTCATTACTTTTGTAAATATTGAGGCTTAGCTGTGAATCCTGGGATTCTTTTTTGAGTATCTCGTGAGCCCTAGGAACTAACCAATTACTAAAACAGTAAAGAAATTAAAATGGGAAAAGAAAAGAATAGTGTAAAGTCATTTCCTGCCATGAAACAAGGCTGTTTAAATTTTCTCCTTTATTATGACATCCTCACCCCTTCCTTTTATTAAGTCCTTTGAATATATCATTGTAACCTACTACAATGAGGATCCCATAAAAAAAGGAGACATTGTTTTTCTTATTAAGAGGTAAGAAAATGGGAAATCAAGCAGGACTGATTCCAAGAGGCAGGATTTAAAATTATATATCTCATGTTCAAAATTAGTGCCTTTTTGTTTTCATACAGAATTATTTCTCTGAAATCTATTTTATGATAGCAATCAATACAGTATCATGTAAATGGTATATTTTCCTATATGTCTCTTCTACTGTTTTCTTTCATATCATACTTTTCAATTGTTTTATTTACAAGGTCTAACACTGATAGAACATATTTTAGAAATTTCTATTTAAAATCCTTAAATATCTACTACAGTCACAATTATTTTCTTTATATATTGTTTAATATATTTTCACTTAATATGTCATGGGCAAGAGGCTGATTTATATACTTAAATAATCTTTTTCAACTTGCCTTTTAATGGCTACAATGAATTCCATCAAATGTTTGGACAATAATTTTTTTAATCTGACAATCCTTTTTTAATTTTGCTAACACACACACAAAATATAAAAATTACCCATGATATCACTACTAAAAATCATGCAATAACAGTTCTCTCTTCTGCTGATGTCATGACCTTCCTAGATATTAACTTTTCATTGTGGAAAATCCCAATGATTTTCTAAATTTATAACTGTATGTCAATAAGTATATATGCAGATATGACACAAATATCACTGACCATCTCTTAATTTCCTCAGTGGTACCCACCTCATGTATACTTGACCCTTACTCTGTGGCCACTACAAACCATACCCTATGTTCTGCTCAGACCCAAATAACTATGCTGCCTGGTGACAGCCAGCATCTTGCATTACCAATATAGGACTCTTCCCCTGTAGCTGCTGCTTCAGAGCCAAGCCAATTAATGCATGTCCAAAGAGTCTAGGTATTTCTCCCACTGGTGACTACATAGTAAGTCTTGGGATCTGACATCCCAAGCTTCTGTTAAAGAGGTGGAATGATACAATCTGGTGGTGTGGGGGAGTTAATGCCCTATCAGGAAAAATTTGCAGTGGAAAAAGGAAAAGGTAGAAGCTGAGGAAGGAAATTCCTCTCCCCATAGTCTACTGAGACTTGTTAGTATTTACAGCTCACATGAAAATTTTTCCATACCTAGAAGACATGCCTTCCAACCAAATTCACTGTGTCTCCTTGTGGTTTCTCATGAACTAATATTCATTGTCTTTCATTTTTATTCCATCCTATTTCTCTTTTTTGTTGCCCTTACTTCACTTGGTTTCATCTGCAAAATAAAACACCTAGTGCTGCATCAGAAAACCCAATCAAAGGTAACAAGTGCCTCTACATGTATTACTTCAGAAAGTAAACAGAACAGATTTTTAACAAAACACCTCTGGATCATCCATGGTTCCAACAAGAAATAATAAAGAAAGTTAGAAAATATCTTTAAGTGGTAAGAAATGAAAACAGAAATCAAAACTTACAGAAAGAAGCTAAAGTAATCCTTAGAGGAGAATTTATGGCTTTAAATGTTTTTGTAGTAAAAAGAAAGTCTCAAATCAATTATCTAAATTTTCAACCTAAGAAATTCAGAAAAAAAAGCAAGGAAATCAAAAAGAGATAATAGCAATCAGAATAATAATTAAGAAGATACAAAATACAAAAACAATAGAGAAAAGTGGAACCCGAAGTTACATCTTTGAAATGTTCAACAAAATTTAAGTAGAATCATCAAGATAAAGAAGAAAAGACACAAATTACCAATATCAGGAATGAAAAATAGGACTTCATAATAGCTCCAACAGAAATTGACAAGAAGTTTAAGGTAATATCATGAACAACTTTACGCCAACCAGTTTAACAAAGATGAAGTAAGTTCCAAGAAAGAATTTAATGACCAATTGACATAAGAAGAAATTGAAAATCTTAATAGATCTATATAAAGTAAAATAAAGATTAGAAATTAAAGACATTCCCATGAAAAAGCATCTAGGGCCAGATAGCCTAACCAGTGAATTCCATCAAACATTTAAGGAAGAAATTGTACCAGTCACACAAAACCTTTTTCAAAAAAAGAGGAAGAACATATACCAAAACATTTTAGGGGGCCAGTATTACCTTGATACCAAAGCAGGAGAAAAATATTAGAAGAAAATAGAAGTACCCAACAATATCTCTTATAAGGTAAGTATAGGTGCAAAAGTATTTAACAAAAATGCCAAATTAAATTCAACAGTATATAAGAATGTCATTATACCATGACTCTCTGGATTTATTTCAGTATTGCAAAGCTAGTTTATTATCTAAAACCCAATTAACATAGTACATCAAATAACTGAAATCAAATAGGAAATCTATGGAATCATATCAAAGACTCATTAAGAGATTTGGGTGAAGGCCAATATCAATTCCTGACGAAAACTCACAACAAACATATGCAGAAATAAAATCTGTGGCCAGTCTAGCACAGGGAAAGGACAGGGGACAGTAACTGGAATTAGACTGCCTTAAATTTCTTACCTTAAATATAGAGTGTTAAAATGTTAATTCAATGTAAACTATGATATGGATATATATTGTAATCCCTAACCTAACAATTAATTAAAAAGAAGAAAAGTATAGCTAACAAGTGAATAGAGGATATGATGGAATATTAAAAATAATTACACCAAAGAAAGAATAGAGCAAAAAGAATATATTAGACACATTAGAAACCAGCAATAGGATAGACTTAAAGCCAATCTTCTCAATAATTATATTAGTATATAGGGCCTGAATATCTCAATTAAAATGTAGAAGTTGCCAGACTAGATTGAAAAATAATGTATAAACAAGACCCAACTACATACTGTATATAAGAAATATACTTTAGCTAAAGACACAGATTTTAAGTAAAACAATAGATATAAATTTGACATAAAATACTAATAGTAAGAAAGCTGCTTTGTCTATATTAATATTAGTCTTCAACACAGAAGTATTAGCAAAGACAAAGGGGTCATGTCATAATCAAAGAAGGGTCAATTCATCAAATTAATTATCAAATCTAATAGGGTTAGCTCAGTAATGAAATTTCAAAATAAGTAAATCAGACATTGATAGATTAAAGATGGCAATCATCAAATTCACAATTATAGTTGGAGATTTAACTCCCATAATTATAAGACAAGTAGACACCAAAAAAGCAAATATATAGAAGATTTGAACACGCCATTCACCAAGTTGACATTTATATAATATTATATCTGACATTTGAAGAATATCTTTGTCAAGTGTCCATAGAACATTAATCAAGATAGATCATATACAAGGGTATAAAATAATTCTCAATAAATATAAAAGGATTGAAAACATACAGGTTTGTACTCTGACCAAAAAAAAGGAATGAATTAAAAATCAGTAGCAAAAATATATTTTAAAAAGCCTTAATATTTGGAAATTAAGCAAAGCAAAAAGTTAAATAACCATAGGTAAAAGAAAAATTAACAAGTGAAGTTATATAGTATGTAACTTATTTTTCATCGTGGTAAAATATGCATAAAAGAATGTGTACATTTTTAAATTTACTATTCAGTAGCATCAAATATGTAGTGCCCTTTGATGGTCAAGAGTATTAATTACATTTTGATGAAATTCATTTTATTTATTTATTTTTCTTTTTTTGTCTGTCCTTTTGGTATCATATTTTAGAAACTACTGATAATTCAAGGTCATAAAGTTTTCTTCTCTTCCCTGTTTTCTTCTCAAGAGTTCTATGTTTTTATTTTTTGTTTTTTTGTTTTTTTGTTGTTTTTATTAAGGTATTATTGATATATACTCTTATGAAGGTTTCACATGAAAAAACAATGTGGTTACTACATTTACCCATATTATCAAGTCCCCACTCATACCCCAATTCAGTCAGTGTCCATCAGTGTAGTAAGATGACACAGATTCACTGTTTGCCTTCTCTGTGCTACCCTGTTTTCCCCATGATCCCCCACACCATATGTACTAAACATAATACCCCACAATCCCCATCTCCCTCCCTCCCGACCTGCCCTCACATCCGTCCCCTTTGGTAACCACTAGTTCCTTCTTGGAGTAAGAGTTCTATATTTTTAGCCCTAAATTTAAGTCTTAATCCATTTTGCATTACTTTTTATATATGGTATAAGGTAAGGATAGAACTTCATTCTTTTACACACGGATATCCAGCTTTCCCGGCATCATTTGTTGAAGACATTATTTTTTTTCCCTATTGAATGGTCTTGCCATCTTTACTGAAAGTAATTAACCATGTAGGTAAAGGTTTATTTCTGGGCTTTCAATTCAATTCCTTTGCTCTGTATGTCTCTCCTTATGCCCATACCACAGTTTTGATTATTGTGGCTTTATAGTAGGTTGTGAAATCAGGAAGTGTTTCCAATTTTTTTTATTCTTTTTTAAGATTATTTTGATTTTTTCAGTTCTCTTGAATTTTTATATGCATTGGTATTTCTATTTCTGAAGGGAAAAATGACCCTAGGATTTTGATAGAGATTGCATTGAATCTACAGATCACGTTGGGTAGTATTGTCATCTTAAGAATGTTAAATCTTCCAACCCATGAATATTTGATTTCTTTCCATGTATTTCTATTTATTTTAGTCTTTTTTTTTCTAGCAGATTTGGGTAGTTTTCATCAGCTTAGTTAAATTTGTTTCTAAATATTTTGCTCTCTCTGATGCTTTTGTAAATGGAATTCTTCCTTAATTTCCTTTTTGGATAGTTCATTTCTACTGTAGAGAAATTCAACTAATGTTTGTGGTTAATCTTATATCCTAAAATTTTGCTGAAGTCTCTTATTAGTTCTAATGCTTTGTTTTGGATTTTTTGCAGACTTTTTAGGGCTTTCTACATAAAGGACCATGTTATCCACAAATGAAAAATACTCATTTCTTCCTTCCAATTTGCACACCTTTCATTTCATTTTTTGCAAAATTCTTCTGGCTAGGACTTCCAGTACTATGTTGAACAGAAGTTTTGAAAGCAAGCATTCTTGTCTAGTTCCTAGACAAGAAAATTCATGCAGTCTACTACTGAGTATGACATGGCTGTGAGTTTTTCATATATGGCCTTTATCGTTTTGAGAGAGTCCCCTTCTATTCCTAGTTTATGAGTCCTTTTATCAAGAAAGAGTGTTGGATTCAGTCAAATGCTTTTTCTGCAACATTTGGAATAATTATGTAGTCCTTCACTCAATTGTTGTATGTTGAACTACTCTTGCATTCCTGAGATAATTCTCACTTGGTAATGGTGTATAATCTATGTTGCTGAATTCACTCTTCTGGAATGATGAGAAAGTTTTGAAACCTTAAGGAGGTGACATTTGCACACCATTGTGAATGTGCTTAGTGCAACTGGATTGTACACTTTGAAACAGTTAATTGTACATTATGTGTCTTCCACCTAAATAAAAAAATGATGAAAGTTCTGAAACATGCTATGGAACATAAAAGACAAATATAAAACCTTGAACCCCAAAGTGACATTATATATATATTCTTTTCAAGTACACATAAGTCATTTACTAAAAATGAGAGCATGCTGGACCATAAGGTAGAATTAAATTGGAAATCAATAAGAAAAATACAAAAAAGCAGACTTCAAAATTAACCCACTCATTTCTAAATATCTAAGTTAAGCAACTTCTAAATACTATGTCATTTCATATGATTGTCTCATACAATATCCACACATGCATGCAGTAAATTCACACTTAGAGACTACTCCAAGTCACACAGGGAGTGAGGGGTAGAAACAGGATTCAACCTCAAGTCCGTGATTCTTAAACAGTGCATGACTGTACTGACATGAATAAACTCAGCTGTTTGGAGGAAGACACTAATAAAGGTAAAGTGATGTTTATAATTCCCATGTAAGCCTGTTAGTTTAAGTTTTGTTCAGTACCACAGTCAGAACATTTAATTCAAGTTGTGTTGTGTGTATCATTGATCTAAGAGGAATCAGGTTAGTTTATGGGTGTGGTTAGGGTAAAGTCCAAAACTACTATCAAAAAAAAAAATCCACTTTAAAAGACCTTTTTCTATAGACCATGCATCAAAAGAATTTCAGAGAATGACATAACTTACAAGCTAGAGATTTCACAGTGATAGGAAATCGGTTGAAAGTAGAAATTCGGGGAATCTAGGGTATCATAACTGAATGTATAAGCAGGAAACTTAATTCAGAAGGGAGGCCATGATGGTTCTGGAAGGGGAAATCAGGTCCAGTGCTAGAACTCTTTGAGGAAGGATGTCTGCAAATGAAGAAAAATAGTGAACTAACTTATGACTTTAAAAATTTTCCTAATGATACTACTAATTGTTAATTGTTAATAAAGTATTTGGGAAGAATTTTAATCATAGAGTTGGCACCTATGGCAAAGAAATAATATAAGTCAGTGATAAATGAATACTGCTTTCCACCAGTCCTCTCAACCAAGTTTCTTGCCTCACCCATGATATGGCTCTAACATCTCTATCTTGCTCCAGTTTAGAGATATGTTTCTGACTCCTTTATGTAAACCTTGCAAACATGTGTCCCCGTAAAAGTTCACTTTTGCTAACATATCATGTTTATGTTTACCCCTTTATATTGGTTACCATCTAATGAGTCTACTTCAATTTAAAAACGCCAGAAGCAAGCTAGAAATTTTACTCTTTCCCCTTTGTCAAAGTGATGAAATCCTGTCAGTTTATTTCTTCTTTTCCACATACATCTCCCATTTTAACCATCTCCCTTAAGATCCTCATTATTTTTTTAACCAAGTCTGTTCTAACAGCCTCCTAATTGATATACTTTCACTAATCTTTTATACTTAAATAAGTCTCCAAATGGATTCCGAAGTTATCTTCATTTAAAATATATGATCATGTTACTCAACCATTCAAATTTCTATTAATTCTGTATCAGTCAGGATTAAGTCCACCAAAAAGACCCTCCTCAATCTAGCCATCGCTTCACCTTTAGTCTCTCTTCAAGGCAAACCTTTCCAGGTTTTCCACATTGCATTCACACTGACCTTTTCACCATTTCCCAATTTCTCCATAACTTTTGTGCCCTAGAATTTTTATACATTTATATATCCCATTTCCCCTGTGTGTATCCTGTCCTACATTTCTGCTTCATGGATGTACCGTCATATATTAACATAAGATCATCTCCTCTGTGAAGTCTTTGTTGTCATCTCCTGAGGAGTTTGCCATTCCCATGCCTGGATTTCCTCAGAATTTTCTTCGTTCCTTATCACAACAGTTATGGCATATCACAATAATGTTTGTGTTTGTGTACCTCCTTGCCTACATAATAACTCTCTGCCTTAGGGACTTTTTTTAATTAAGGTATTATTGATATACACTCCTATGAAGATTTCACATGAAAAAACAATGTGGTTACTACATTTACCCATATTATCAAGTCCCCACCCATATACCCCAATGCAGTCACTGTCCATCAGTGTAGTAAGATGCCACAGATTCACTATTTGTCTTCTCTGTGCTACATTGTTTTCCCCATGATCCCCCACACCATGTGTACTAAACATAATACCCCTCAATCCCCTTCTCCCACCTTCCCCACCACCCTCCCCCACTTAGGGACTTTTCTTATTTACTTTTGTGCTCCAATGTGATTGATAACAGATGCTCAATAAATGTTGGGTGATCAAAAAAATGGAGAGATTGATATTTCAGCCTCAGAAACAGGGCACCAAAACGAGGAATGTTACCTAATAATAACAGATATTTTCAGATAGCATTGTATTTTTCTTGGTGTCTACAAGATGACAGATACAATTAAAGTTAAAGATTATGAAGCTCTGATTAGCCAAAAACAGGAATAGTATAACAAAATAAAAAGTAGAAAAAGAAATATAGTAAACAAAATTCTCATAACATGCAATAGGAATGAAAAAGGAGCTACTGGAGGAGGCAATCATTAAGCAGAATTTTAAAAAGCATGGAAGACACACTGCTACGTTTATCATGGCATTATTTACAATAGCCAAGAAATGGAAGCAACCTAAGTGTCCATCAGTAGATGAATGGATAAAGAAGATGTGGTACATATACACAATGGAATATTATTTAGCCACAAAAAGAAAACAAATCTTACCATTTGAAACATGGATGGAGCTAGAGGGTATTATGCTCAATGAAATAAGCTAGGCAGAGAAAAACAAGCACCAAATGATTTCACTTATTTGTGGAGTCTAACAACAAAGCAAAACAGAAGGAACAAAACAGCAGCTGACTCACAGCCTCCAAGAGACTAGAGGTTACCAAAGGGAAGGAGGGAAGGGGTGGGGAGAGTGGATGGGAAAGGAGGGAGAAGGGGCACCATAAATAACACCCATGATATATGTAGGTCACAGGGAAGGCAGTACAGCACGGAGAAGACAGGTTATGACTCTATAGCATCTTACTACACAGATAGACAATGACTTGATAATATGGGTGAATGTTGAAACCACAAGATCGTTCATGTGAAACCTTCATAAGATTGTATATCTATCTGTGATACCTTAATTTAAAAAATCATGGAAGAGAAGAATGTAGTTACTATGGGCTTGTTCATACCACTCTGGAACATTTAACAGTTTGAGACTTCGATAAGGAAATTTTAAAATTATTTCACCCAGTAGTTAAGCTAAAAGAATCATCTAACCCTAAGCTTTGTATCAGACTGAAAAATAGTTTCAGTATGGTCCAAGTAAAGTCACACATTACGAAATCAACACAGAGATGTTGCCAGCATGTTTTTATTAAGAGGTGTCAACCATTACTAATCTACTTTTCCCCAAAACCAAAATGAAATTTCTTAATATTAGTTCAGAAAATACAGCTCTGCTCGTACGGCATTTGTTACTGATCATAACATCTCTAATGTCTTCTTTCACTAATCTGGCCAGTGCACAGTTCATTTCCACAACAAGAAATTTCATGTTTGTCAATCGTCTACCACAGAATCTCTTAGTGGTTCCCCCACGGCCTAAAAAAAATATATATTTTTTTTTTTTGCAAAATTTCTGATGTCATGTTCTACCACTTCCTTACTCCACTCACACTAAGCACAGGCAGTTTATGATTCGTAAACTCTCCTATTCTCTTACTCTCTGATTTCCTCCCATTCTTAAAACCTTTATTCCAATTATTCCCCTCTCATTATCCCTATCATATAAAACATAAAACTTTTAAAAATTATCTTCTAAAATATAAAGTTTCTGTTCTGATTTTAGGTAGACTCAGATTGCCATCATTAATCCCTGCCACAAGTAGGTGAAATCACAGATTCTCTAGACTTTGGGTTCTTTTTTGTAAATTGGTAAATAACAATGTATAATTGTACCTTTGCCTCAATAGGTCAAACTTTTTTCCCATTGGCCAAATGGCAATGCTTCTTCCATCTGTGAACATACGGAATTGGTATCTATGTCTAAGATTGGTTTAGGGCATTCTGCTTCCATGAGTAAATTATAATTTATACAAAGGAAAGAAAAAAATTTTTGCATTGTTTTTAATATTATACATTACCCAAGACTATAATACATTTGGAGACTTGGGACTTGGAGATAGTACTTAGCAAAATGCCAGGCGCATAATAATAGGTAGAAAATAGATGGTGGTTATTAGTATTATTACTATTATTAGCACAGGTATTGCTGTTATACACTTGCTTTCTCTTACATATCCACAGCATTTTCTTTCTAATTATATCCTTTATTCAATTGTTTGTGTACATGTGTCAGCCTTTCTGCTCACTTTGTAGCTTTCTTGACATAAGGTCTTATGTCTTAATCTCTGTCTTTTAAGTAATCTTCCCCACATCCCCACACAAGAATTCAATAAATATTTGTTTAATTGAATAATGTGTGTTAACTATCAAATATATAATTAAGGTGGGATATAAGATAAATCGACTTCTTGGTAATCAACATTATAGTAAGAAGCATGAATGAAAACTCATGGTTTTTCTGGTTTATCTTATAATGCAAGATCCTGTGCAACAATAATGCTAGAGTGGGCTCAAGTTGGTCAGATTATCCAAGGTCAAAATACTAAAGGATCAACCTAGTTTACTTTGCTGATTCATCTTCCTGGTTCACTCCCTCACTTCCTATCTAGGGGGTCGGGACTCAAGTCACCAACTCTGAGAGGTCTCCTGATATCACCTTGTGGACTCCAACATTTCCATATCATTTCATCACCTGTGATACTATAGATTTATTTGTTTGTTTTCTACTTCTGGCCCCTAGAATGTAACTCCCTGTGAGCAGACTTTTTTTTTATCTCTACATCCCTAGCATTTAGATGAGTGTCTGGATTGTGACAGGCATCCAACAGTATAATTTTTTTAAATTATGAACTAATAAATCAGTGAAAATAAAGATGTCTGCATATATCCTTTTTTGAAATATAGAACACTAAAGAACTATTAGTGATTCAAAAGATTAATTTTAATTACAGAAAAGAAAAAGAAATCAAGGTGGCAATTACTAAATCATCTAGTTAATGTTCAGGTCTTATTCATTCTAACCACAGCAGCTCTTTGACTTCATGTATATTCTTAGTTCCCTTCTCCCAGTTCCTAACGATAACCCTGACTTGTCTCTATTCTGAAGCCAAGCTTCAGTGGATTCCCTCTTTTCCTAAAGGCTGCAGCTTAATGGTCTTATCTTTGAATTGATGATAAACAATTTCACTTTTCAATCCTATTTTTGGTCTTCCTACTTTCCTTGTACATAGAGGACATAGAACTATCTCTTCTGGACTCATATATTTCTTTATGGTAATTCATCAACCACAGCATGATCAGAGTCGTCCTTTCAACATTTAACTCCATGAAATCCTTCCCCTACTCTACCTGTACATCAGGTTCATTCTTTATATTCTAGATTATCATAGGCCATCGTTTTCCAAATGTTACACAACCAGATTTCATGGGCTGACACTTTCCTAACTTCTAAAACAGTTTCCTCCCCATTTTCCTGCTTTCTCTAACAACTGGCTTGCTAACCTGACCCAAGGCACTGCCCCATAGTTTAAATGTTTTCTCCCATGCTGCTTTTATCCTGCACCCTCAGGCTGTCTCTGTTTCTCCCAGCTTCTGCTAATACACTTCTGCTAATACCACTCCCCTGGATTTCCTTTCCCCTTAATAAGCACAGCGCTTCCTCAACTGAATTAGATTGTGCCTTAACCCCAGTTATTGGTCTGGAAGCCAGGAGAGAGGTGGATAAGGATGGTTCTAAAGATAGGTAGTGCGTGTTCCATTTCAAAGAGGAGTCCTCTGCATCAGCCTCAAGCAAGAAACACTGAGAGAAAAGTATTGGCCTTTAACACAAAGTATTGGGCCACTTCTAAAGCACAAAGAATTAAGGGATCTGGAGAGACAAGTTTTGTGAGTGCATTGATCCAGATATCCTAATTCCAGTTCACAGGTTCTCACTTCTTCTTTGACCAGAGACAGCAGCCTTTCCAGGGCAGAGA